>JAQQAE010003435.1:0-20242 GCA_029823295.1 Pseudamia nigra | reverse complement strand
CTCACTGTCATTACCCACGTGAGCATTGAAGTCCCCCAGCAGAACAATGGAGTCCCCATCAGGAGCGCTCTCCAGCATCCCCTCCAAGGACTCCAAAAAAGTGTGTAAAAAATGTGTAAAATATTATGGATATCAAGTACTGTGGGATCTGTCATGTATATCTGGTCTGGTATGAAATTGTAGCATATTCCCAAAAATAATAGAAAATAATAAGTGAAGTAATCCATGAGAATAACTTTTCTGACAGCTCAACATAGTGCAAAGCAATTCATTTTCCTAATTCGGACCAGTTCACAGCTAAAAACAGCCTTGTGTTCTAATAAAGCTCGAGTGTCTGTTCATAGATGCTATTTATTCTACAGTATATGAGTGTAATGAATCACCACTGTGCTGTTAACTCTTATCATATTCACAGCAAAATTTATTACGAGTACTCCGGGGTGAATGCAAGAACTGAAGTGAAATGATTTGATATTAAAAACTCTGGAGACGCTCTAAAAAGCCAGAAATTGAAAGTACCCTGACTGTTTTTTTTTTCCTAAATAGAATCAAAGTGCCAACCAATAGATGGCTTTTAGCCAGCCTTATCATTCTTTTCCAATTAAATTCATACCAGCTGCTTCCCATTCAAAGTATGTGGGCCAGCCGCACCTCTTAAACACACTACTGTGGGGAGAGTTCAGTTTTATTCCACTGAAGCCAGCTGAATGCTTACCTGCCTCTCAGAGCTGCAGCAGTCTGTGAGGGGGCAGGACGAGTGGATATGAGGCCCCACCACACAACATTAATGTGGATTCTGGGTAAGCTCAGCTGTAAATGAACAGCAGCTAGTTTGAGATTAGCCCTTATCGGGTGGAATGAAGCCCCCGTGTGAGGGGAAAGAAGGTGGGAATGTGAGGTTAGGCCAACACTATCTCTACTGCTCATTTTTGAACATCATAAGCCAGGTAGGTTTGGGTAATGGTTCCTCTATTCTGGCTGCTAATGGGAAAATCAAAGGCCTGTGTCATGCCTGAAGCCAGAGGGTTGAGGCTGCTAAGTGAAGGCTGCGCTCGGGATTTCACACCATGCCTGTCTTTCTCTCTCAACCTCATCAAAGCAGAGCAGCTCAGGAACAAGCGCTGATATCAGTTACCTGAGGACTAATTGGCCTTTTAATTCCATATCAGATCTTTGCTCACTTTAGAGGTTCTGAAGCGATTCAGTGGCCATGTGACGCTATCGTATCAAAGCACCTTGTCAATGTATGGCATAAACAATTCCTGTTAAAAAGTCAGCCATCCTTTTCAGATGGGCTGTGGGCTCCCGGCAGGTGAGTCTGTAGGCAGTGGGGTGATGAATCACATTATCGTGAATAGGCTATCACTGTGACAAGAAGAAAAGCTCAAGAATGACCTACAAATGAGACTTGTCCAAGTGAAAATTTAAGGATGGAGACGGATTTGTGCTCTGATGTCAAATTATGATGAATGTTTTTTTCAGTGCTGCTTTTCAAAGTCAAAAAGGGTTCATATTTGTATGCAATGCAAGTGGACCATTTTATTTTTTACACCGAGCATGCACCTGCACATTGCACAAGATCATGAGCATTCAGTGTATTCCACTGAGCTTCCAACTCGAATATGAGACAGCCTAAGAATATAACCAAAGGTCTTTTTATTATCAGAAAAAGGCCAAATCCACACTAATACATCATGTACTCATCTAGAATATTTCACATTAAACAATTATATCTTGTGCAGACAAAAATGTGGGATAATTGCAAACGCAACCCCAGTTCCATAGTTGGAATGTAAATGAAATATAACTAAAAAACAGAATGCAATGATTTCTAAATGTCACAAACCCCTATTTTTAATCCCAGTAGAAGATAAACAACATATGTAATATCATGATAATGAATCTGAGACATTTTACCATTCCATGTAAAATATTAGCTCCTTAAATTTGATGGCAGCACTATATTTCAAAAAAGTTGGAACAGGGGCAAGAGATGTGAAACGTGTTGCTGCCATCAAATTCAAAATGAGGTGATATTTTCCATGAAATGGTAAAATGTCCCAATTTCAACAGTGATATGTTGTTTATGTTCTACTGGGGATAAAATATGGGTTTGTGAGATTTACAAATCATTGCATTATGTTTTTATTTATTTATATGTCAGCTTTTGGGGAATTTGGGTTGGAGATTTGAATAAGACATTAAGTAAAGCAGAATAATGTAGCTGCATCATGAAACACATCCAAGAAATTAAGGAGTTGTTTAATATGAACAAACTTTTATTTTTACTTTTCAAGGTTGAAAGACAGTGACAATATATACGTTGGAACTTCATATGAACTATGCAGCCTGCACTTGCATATTTAATTTTATTCCTAAAATATGTATTTTAAATTTGAGCTCAAGATAAGAGAGATTCTTCATTCTGCCTGGTATCAAACAGACTGTGTAAGTGTGTTTTTCTTTAAATGGTAATGAGCTCCTCTTGACCACACCCATTTCCTGTCTGCTCCATGGACTCCATCATGCAGACTCTTTGGCACATAATCATGGAATGTCAGGCTGACTTTGGTGGGTCTAATGGCCTGAGAACAGTGATTGTAAATGTGTGACAAAAATCACAAATATCTTACGCAAGGCCCAAATCTGAAGGTCTGTGTGTTTTTCATTCTGTGAGCAGGACTTTTGATACTCCAAAAATGTTTAAAAGCCCCAGTCACAGAACTTTATTTTCACAATATGTCACCTTTAAGACTTTGTGATATGGTTAATGTGTGGAAACGTTTTAATATAATTTTAACCTATCACACAATTTTATGGTAATATTTGCAAGGTTATAACTCTACTATGTGTTTGGTGCTGGTGTGTAGATAAGAGCTTATTTTATTTCATGCTGCTTATTTGTCCTGTCCTGAATCTGGAATTATCTGTATGCTCCACCATTGTCTGGCCATGTTTGCTACAGTAACAGCAAATTAGGTAGCTGCATCTAGCAGAAAACAACAGAGACATTTATACAGTGACAATTTTATATGCCACGTTAGTTAACTGTGATAGAAGGTACAATTGTGTCTTTCAAGCTCTGTTTTCAGTCAGTCACGTACTGTTTGTAGGAAAATGTTCATATCTCACAAATAAGACAAGGTCTCACATAAAGGCTTTTGGCTGTCATGTCATATGTGGAAAGTAGAATAGAGGCACCACAGAGGAAGCAATATCTTCATCATGTTGCACTAGCCCCTTTCTTAACAAAGCCAGGTATCCCACATCAGCAGGACAGTATCCAAATATTTAAATATTCTCAATTTTACATTTTTATAGTAATACAACTTTCTCAAATCAGATGCCTCTGTCATTTCTCCCAAAATGAAATAATATTTTACCTTTTTCCTTAAAGGTACAATGACAGTGTTGGACTAAGGACAGGGCTTTAATTCACAGCCCAATATATGATTTACTGTAAGTACAAGAAATGCTAAAGTCTAATGTTGCACTTATCCACTGCCCTGCATGCAAACTCAAACCTGTCCTGTGCTGCACATTCAGAAGCCAACGCAATACGCATACCTATCTTTCAGTTAATCCTTTGTGAACTATAATAAATTTGCACCCCACACGCAAATTTGAAAGTTCATTTTGTTCCTTATTTTATGATATCTTTGATTATTTTGTTCATTTTATTCTTCCATTGTTTATTGTCTTGATTATTTTGTTCATTTTGTTCCTTTTTTGTTTCTTTTATTATTTTGTTCATTGTATTGATTATTTTTGGTTTTTTCACCACTTATTTTACAACACATGGCCAAGATGTAGAACTTGCAGTTCATTGGTTTGGGTTTTGCCATAAATGTGTAATTATTGCACAGTGTCTCTTTGTTGTCTCTCAAATGGATCATGATTGTGTTGAGACATTTAGTCACAGAACAGATCAGTCATTACAGTCTTGAAGGTGCTCTATAATGTTGGCAAACTTGCTAGTAGCCAATATATTTAGTATGCTATAAATGATTAAATAGACGACCTGCTAGTCAACATGGCTTAGAGTCTCACAGTTGTCAAGTTAGTATGCCTGGTCTTTTCTTATACCAGATGTTGAAGGCATCTGAAATGCAGGCTGTCTCTCCTCAGTCATCCTGTGGTTAGATAACCTATAGTTGCTAGTTCCATAGTAGCTACAATTTTGGCTGTTTGCAGTACTAAATCAACATGTTTCCTAGTGTGAAGGCTGCCTGGTCAGTGGCCCTGATGATGGCTCAAAATCATGTTGGTCATGTCACCTAAAAAAAGGATATGTTGGATGCCATAAACCTTGACAATATTATTCACAGATTTGCTCAACGAAACCACTGTGTACAAAAAAAATAGTGCAAAATAGTGGAAGAGAACCAAACCACATTAGGATGGGAGTGATTATGAGGGCATGTAAGACAACAGACAAGGATAGAGAAAAAAAAAAACAAGTGAAAACAAGCCAGAAGAGAAGTGAGCGAGAGAAAAAGGAAATGGTGGAAGAATATGTGTGAAGCTGGAGAAGGAGCAGGGATGATGATGGAAGGAGAAGAAAAGGAGAATGGAGAAAAATGTGTGATGAGGACAAGGGTGAAGAATTGGTGAGGGAAAGGGAAGAAAGTGAGGAAGGAAAAAGAAAGCCAGAGAAAGGACTGAAAAGGAAATGAGGTGCTGCATTTCTACATGCAACATCTTTTTATCCAAGATACAGAAGGTGCATCATCTCCTAACCTTGACAGACAGTAGCACAATCTCAGCTTTTCACTTGCATTTTGAATACTGCATAGTGTCATTAGGTTTAGGCATGAAATTACTTTGTTAGGGGTTCGGGCAGGGGTCGCCCACCATTACAAACACAGCAGCCCTTTTTGGACAGAAAACAGAAAATATCTACCTAGTGCCACATAAACTGCTGAGTCCTTTCTGCAACACATGCTGGATGATGCCCATGTAGCTGCAAAATATTAAAGCAAAAAAGTTTATTATTTTATTAATTATTGTTAATGCCTTCTTTATTAGTTTGTTGATTTGCCTTTTTTTGTTTATTTACTTGATTATTTAATTAATTTCTGTCTGTTTTTTTTTTTTTTTTGGTTCGTTGGTTCCTGTCATGTCCTTTTTTTTGTTTGGTTAATTGTTGTAGCTATTATGTATTTTTTGTTAATTTTCCTGATTATCACTGTTAATTTTTGTTGATTTTATTATACATTCATTTATTATTTTATCATGTTCGCTTGTTCATTACTTTGTTAATTTGTTTTAAATTTCAGTCAGGTAATTTATTACTTTAGCCATGCGTGTACATTTTTTTGTTGTTCATTGTTTGGTTCAATTTTTTGTCATATCCACTTTCTCCCACCTCTCCTCCAATTTGGTGCTTATTTTGATGAGAACAGTTAGAGAATCATGTACAAAACAGTGCGCAAACAAGATAATTTTGTTATTCTTTGTAACTACATTTTTTTCAAATGTACAGACCTACTGCATGATCTCAAATGTCTTAAAGTTAGTACATTCTCTACCAGTCAAATGTTTGCACACACATTTACCATTGATGACTTCTTTGCATTATCTCATCAGATTCACAGGGTAGTCACATGGAACACAGTACTGTTGGACTGTCTTTTACTCAGTACTTGTAGTACTTTTACTCAGTCCTTGTAGTACTAATAGGGCTATTGACTCTGCACCCACCTTTCCTCTGCACAAGGAAACAGAGCGTCTAAAGCACATTAAGAAGACAATAAATGACACAAATTAATTTTTGACAAGGCACATGTGTGATAACCATTTCAGGTCCTCATGAATCTGATGGGAGAATGTTGTGAGTGTGCAAATCTAATTATGGCTACTTTGGACAATCTAAAATATAAACATAATCTAGGTTGTTTAACAATTCCATGTGTTCTTCCACAGTTTGTATGTCTTGTCTGTTTATACACTGTTGAAAATAATGAAAATAAAGAGTAAATACTGAAACAGAACATGTGTCAAAAACTTTTAACTGCCATCAATGCTGAGGATATTCCTGACACCAGATACATATGCTCTAAGCACCAAATGATACCAACATCTGGTTCTAAAAACTACTGG
Organism: Pseudamia nigra; assembly: GCA_029823295.1. Classification (NCBI taxonomy): domain Eukaryota; kingdom Metazoa; phylum Chordata; class Actinopteri; order Kurtiformes; family Apogonidae; genus Pseudamia; species Pseudamia nigra. The sequence continues at coordinate 14,140 of JAQQAE010003435.1, read as the reverse complement.
CTGGATTTTGGTGAATCTCGCAATGTCACAGAGAGTGAAAAATTGATCCAAAATCCACATCCTGACTCCAAAATGTAATGGATTCATCTTTGGCCCAGGGCTATCTTTGGAGAAAATTAAATCAAAATCCATCCAGTAGTTTTTGCATAATCCTGCTAACAAATGGATAGACAGGCAAACCAACATGATCACATAACTTCCACGGCAGAGGTAATAAAAAGAAAAATACTGATCCCGTACATGAGCCAGAATTTTTACTCATTAATTTAGGATGATTATGGCACAGTGTGACTACAGCAATTGTCAGTGTCTCTGCAAGAACCAACAGGTATTCTGCATGAAATGATCAATGTGACATAAAGTTTATGTAGCTACAAAAATATATACTATATTCTCCTCTTCCCTGACTTAACTTTAATTGTTTTCCCCCTCCATATGTTAAATACCATGCTTGGAATATGATGATGTTTCCCACAGTTTACCATTATTGCACTAATTGTACTTTTATTGATTCTTGTTAAAATGTTCAGACTCAAAATGTGTGTACAATCTACATGCATGTCTTTGCCAAATTAATTAAATCCATATTGCACATTCTGTTTGGCAGATAACTGACAATTAGGCACAGAATAATATTAATCAACACTACAATGTTTATGGTGCTTAAGGTAAAAATAAGTGGTTATTTCAACCCAATTTTCTGTCCTTTTTAACCTTACCCAAGTCCTGGTTGTGCCTATATCTGAAGTCATTATTTGACTTTAAAAAGAAGGAAGAAGGAAACCACATTAATCTTCTTCCTCTGGGGATCATAAATGTTTTGAATGTGATGATTTGCCAGCAAAGAAAATCAGTTTTCAGAGTTGAAGCTCCAAGTTGACAAAAACTTAAATTCGTATGCTTCATCCTCTTGGGAAGATGAATCTCATCTTGTTATGTAATGCAGGCATCTGTTGAGATAACTTGTCACACATTGATCGATTCAAGGGAAACCTTGACTTGACAGTTTGTCCATAGGAAACATGAGGGAGCTATAAACATATTAGAAAGAGTCCTCTGATGACCTGACTCACTGTGAATTTCCACATCTCTTTGTAAGGGAGTAGGTTCAGGGGCGCTTATTCTAAAGGCGTGTTTTTGAAATCTTATTACATATTTACAGTCTAATACATGTAAAAGACAGCTTAGTGTGGGCACTGTTGTTCTCCTACACATGCATAATGTATATCAGAATAAAACATTTGCAACATGTTTCTGTGCTACCTATTTGAAAAGGCCTCACTCCAAAAACAACCTCTGATATTTCAACAAAAGGTGCACAAGTTGACTTTGTTTGTGTCAAGACCTTGCCTATTGTTCAGCAGGACGATGAGGCTTTTGTAGAAATAATGTCCATTTAAAATGCTCATTGTTCTCCCAGTGTGCCTTTCAGTGCGACACTATGTACCATTAATCACAGAGGACAGCGGCCGGCTGACACTTTTGGACTGATGGAAGAGACAGGGCTTAATCGCATGGGCCACAGAGGAAGAGGATTGTACTGTGTATGACTGTGGCAGTGTATGTGTGTGTGTTTGGTCAGGGTGTGTATGATAAACAGAGGATGTGCTGCACTTTATACATTCTGGTGTCAGTAAAAGATCTCAAGTTTATCAGGCTCTGTACAAACCCTGGAAAAATATTAAATAATGGATCGCCCACCTAGGGGTGGCTGAGGGGGCTTGGTTTAAACTTACTTAGAAAAAAATAAATCCTGTTGGCAGAAGATGGAATATGAATCATACTGTGCTCTGAAAATTCAAAACTTCATCCCTTAGAGGATGTGTGCATGTATAACAACTAGGGCTGTGAAAATGAATGCGTTAACGTGGATTAATCCATTTGCATGATTAATTAGATTAAGGATTTTAATGCAATTAACGCATGTGAAATGCACAATAACTCAAAATCCCATCGGGACACCCATCAGCATGGATAAACCGCTGATTACTGGTACAAAACTCAAAATCACACAATGCAATGGTGGTCAGCTGACATTAGCTCCCCATCCTGATTCGCTCCTGCTTTTCCACGGGAAAAACAAGACAGCGTCATGAGGCAGCTGCGTCTTTAAGCATAAATATGCATTTTTCATTCTATGCAACAGAGTTAAGGGAAATCTACTGCAACTCTGCAGAAAGCTGCTTTTATCTATGACGGAAGTTATGATTTAAATTATTGTAGTTAATTCTTTTTTAGTGAGAAAAAGAAATTGTGTGGCGAGTGAAATGCCATTGTAGAAAATGTAAGTTTTAAACATTTATCATTTATTGTGTTTATTTGGTTACTGTTTCATAAGAAATGACCGTTATTTACTTTTGAATATGTTGCCTTAAATTCAGCTTGGTTGTCCTTCCGATAGCTGTTGTCATTTATTGTATTTTTGTGTGTATTTGACAGTAAATGCTAGATGGTAATTGTATAAACTGCTGAAATTGTATATGCTACGTTAGAGTGGTCTGTGCAAGAAAATGGATGGATGGATGAATTGAAATATGAATAATGAATCATATTGATATGTACATTGTTCACTGGTAAACTGTAGAAATATGAAATACTGATGGATGGATGGATGGATGGATGGATAGATGAATAGATGGATAGATATACGGATAGATAGATAGATAGATTGATAGATACTTCATTGATCCCAGAGGGAAATTCACATAATAATGTCTGTCCTTTTCTTAACTTTACCAGGTGTTGAAGGATTCTGACATCTTGAAGTTAGATAAGCACCAGTTGCAAGCTCCATAGTAGCTACCACAGTGACTGTTTTTAACTTTGCAAGTGAGTGCGTGAGCTTGTGCACCTATGAGATTGTGAACTATGCTTACTGGCAGGATGCCTTTCTAAATATTTTCAGCAGACTGATATGGCTTTTTGAAGGCAGAGGTCATCTGAGCAGCTTTTGGTGGTATTACATATTTATGTTATTTCTGCGGCCTTGTGTGATCTGAGGGAACTCAAAATTATATGGTCACTGTAATTGTAATGTATATAATGTATATAAACACATTTATACATGCAGTTTCCTTCTTTTGTTCTGCTCAAAATCAGAAAAGGTGATGATTTTGACAAGATGATTAAATTTGTTTTCTGTTGTTGTTGTTAGATGTGCATTATTTAGGGATACAAAGGATTTCTGGTAAATTTCCAGAAACTTTGCAGAAATTTTCCATGGGAAGTTAAGCTGGGGAAATTAGGAAATATTACAGAACCCTAGACTATTGGGCCACATTTTTGAGCCAAGAGCACAAGACTATAGCAGCTGTACATTTGAGCCTGTAGACTACAAAAAATGAAGTTTGTTTTGATGATATTATGTGGTGTACATAACAACATGTTCATTAGCACCAAGGAGAGCAACAGACAAATATTAATGATAGAACCATCAGTACAATGGCTAGTGACATAGATAATTAACAACTGCATTTTTAGCACCATGGACAGCAACAGATTGGCAATGATGGGCACTTCAGCACTATGGACAGTGACACAGACTATTAATGATTAGTAATATAGCACCATGGACAGTGACAGACAAGTAATGATAAACACTTCAGAACCATGGACAGTCACATAGATTATTTACCCATTTAATCCCAGCCATTTTTTCAACTTCTGGGAGCTCTGTACTTGTTGTTTTGGCTTTGGGCAGCTAATGCAAGTTTTAAAATAAAAGTCTTGGTTGTCTCCTCTAAATAGTATCAATGTTATGTGACTAGTGTAAATGGTCACATGACCAGGCTTCTTTACTTCCTGCCTGCACCTCTAGAAGAAGATGTCTGTCTCAAACTCTTACAAGAGGAAGTAATTAAAATACCTAAATTAACAAATATAACTGAAATACTTTGTACATATATTTTTGAAGGGTCTACTCCTGATATATAATGAGAATTATTTGTCTGCATGCACCTTTTTTGTTGTAAAAAGAGTAAATGTAAGCAATGCAACAACTGGGCAAACCAACCCAGTTTGGATGTAAGTTGTGGAGCCTTGTTTCACCCATAGGGCACATGTTTCACATGGAGCCCTGTTTTGGACTCCACACACATCTGCCTGAAACTGGACCCATGTGCAGTCCTTGGCCTGACAGAACAAGCAGAATTTCCTCCAGGATGCACATTTTTGCATGATAACCTGTTCACCTCACTTAGCCTCACTGATGAAATGCTCAAACAGTGTTATGCCTAATATGTGTAAATAGTTCAAACTAAAGAATTTGTGTAACTTTAGGCTATGCAGATGCAACAATGGTTGCCAAGTATAAAACCTACACTTTCACTAACATAATCATCTTGAAATGAAAAAAATCATACATATCATATATTAGGGTGGTCTAAGGAGTGAAAAGCATGCATTTAGTGTGCAGGGAAATTTTGAGATTAAACAAGTTAATGTATGGTATTAATGTTTAATTTACAAATATTACATAAAAATGTGTTCATGCAGTAGATAGCTAGCTGATATGTTAGATGCTAAATCTAAGCTACAGCTAGCAACAATTTATTAACCTAAGATTCCCTAGTGCAAAACCAGTAGTATTTTACTCATTATGTGACCCCCCCCCCCCCAAGTAATTCTCAGCCAATAGAAAACTAAGCCCCAGCTCTAGACCCGGACCTGAACTTGAGGTGGTGTCATGAACCGTGTGTGTTCGGGTCGTAATAACTGACTAGAACCAGTGGTCAAATGCTATTTCTTCTCTGGTCTGAAGCCCCACCCTGCAACCACCCCTCCTTTAGATTTCAGCTCCTCCCCCTTCCTCTGTGTCCTCCACCCTCTCACCTCTCTCCAGCCCAGTCACCCGGTCCACACTCCACATCCGCTCTAGCCGTCGGTGCTGCTTGCCTGCCTCTCTGGATGCACTCTCCAGGTCCAGCGAGCCTTGACTCCGCGAGGGCGCGGCGCTGCTGCATGACTCGCACGCCAACCCACCACAGTCCGCCTCTCCTTTCCCGCCCTCACCCCAACTGCGGATGTTGTGGGCGCTGACAGATGTCTGCAGCGGCGGTTGGGACAGGTGGTGGTGGTGATGGTGTGCGTGGTGGTGTGAGGCATGATGGGAGTGCGTTACAGACTGTTGTTGGGTAGTGCTACTTCCACCGCCGCTGCTGCTCGATGGCGTGCTGGTTCCTGTGACAGAGTGATGGTGGTGGAGGCCGTGATGATGGTGGTTGCCGTGGTGTCGGCTGCTGCTGGCATGGTGGTACTGTGTCGGGGAGGACGAGTTGGAGGACGGGGACGTGGAGGGCTGTGTCAGAGTGGCACCTCCGCTGCTGACCACTCTGGATCCACTACTCCCTGCCTTCTCTTTGAGCACGTCCAGTTCCAGGCTCTCCTTGTTGCTCATCAGCATGCCGTGCCGCGTGGTGATGGTGTAGACACGAGCGGGCTGCAACGTGCACTCCACACACTTCTGCTGGTCTTCCTCTGCTGAGAAACTGCGCTCCAGCGACAGACGAGCAGGCTTGGTGGAGATGGTGATGGACGGAGGAGGCGGTTGGAGTAAACCCAGCGGGGGCTTCAGTAGGCCGGGCTCCGCGGTCGACTCGCTGCCCTCGGTCCAGGAGTCCAGGTGGTTATTATTGTTTTTGGGACCAATCGTGTCAGTTGGCGACTCTGGGTCTGGACCCACCAAGGTTTCAGATAAGAGATGAGCTGAAATGTGACAGAAAAATATCAGACGATCAATAAAACCATGTCGGAATCAGAAATGTATGCAGTATCAGAACCAGGAAAAACAGTTAAGTAAAAACAAACTGTGTAAATATACACCTAGAAAATATGGTAGTTGAGAAATAAAGTATGCTGCCAATCAAAAGTCTGGACACACCGTCTCCTTCAGTGTTTGTTCTTTATTTGCTGTCATCAAAGCTAAATGTGTCTATTTTGGACATTGTAAAATATAAAACATATTCTGGGTTATTGAAAACTTTTTTGGTTTCCTACAGAATTCCATATGTGTTGGACAGTTCGGATGCCTTCAGAATTAATGAACAATGTGGAAAATGATGTAATGTTTGTACAGTCGTCACATCAGATTCACCTGGAACACTTTTCAATTCACATTCATTCTTGCCGTCTTAATGTGTTTTAGACCTTTAGTTGTCTCGTGCAGAGAAGGGGGTGCGGGGTGGGGTGGTGGGGGTACAGAGCCAGCAGCCCTATTAGTAGCTCAGGAGATGGACTGAGTCATCCAATAACTGGACGGTTGGTGGTTCGAACACTGCTCCTAAAGTGCTTTGCGTCTTGAAAAGCTTTGTATAAATCCAATCTGTAATTTGTATTACAGTGACTGTACGAATCCAAATGATGGCCAGAAGCACTAAGTAAAGACAAAAGACAGTCCATCATTACTTTAAGAAATGGAGGTCAATGCCATCAAACTCTGTCTGAGCTGCTCATTCTCCTGAAAGTCTCCTCTGCAGCACACGTAGCTCTTGGGCTTCCTTTCCTGCGATGGATGAAAGACATTAGATTTTTCAAACTGACTGACCTTCATTTCTTAAAGTAACGATGAACTGTCTTTTCTGTTTACTTAATTGTTTACAAGGATTTGTACAGTAGTTGTACTAGCTCTAATAGGGCTACTGACTCTGTATCCACCTTTCATGTGAGAAAAACAACTGATGCTCTCAAGCAGTGGTTCTCAACTGGTGGGTTGGGACCCAAAAGTGTGTCATGGACTTGTTTTGAGTGGGTCACAAAGTGTGAGGTTAATAAAAAACACTTTTTGCACATATTTTATTGCTTTTTGTGGATGTCAGATTTTTGTTTTGGTGCAGCATGTGTTGCCATGGTAACATACATTTGACGGAAAGATGCCAACTGACACTATATTTTGGCATATCTTGATAATTTTTTTAATATTCTGGAATATTTTGGGGTTTTCATGCTCATTTTGTGAATTAGTCTGTTACTTTTTTGTTCAGATTTGCACATTTGTTTCATTGTTGTTGCTTATTTTGCTTATTTCCTGGATTATTTTGTTGATTTTTCTGTCACTTTTGTTGTCTACTGTGAGCTTTTTCATTCATTCTGTAGATCATTTGTTATTTTTTTATTTTACTGATTTTTTTGTTAATTTTTTGTTCATTTTGTCTGTCCTTTTGTTAACATTCTTCATTATTTTGCACACTTTTATGTTCTTTTTTTAACTTTTGGTAACTTGTACTCATTTTGGGGATTATTTTTGTTCATTTTCTTTTAACGTATCTGTTTATCAAAGTTTTTGTTCACATTTGTGGATATTTTGTTCATTGTCTTGAATCATTTACATTGCAAATTGGAATGATGAAAATACATGTGCATATTTTTTCAAAATATACTCATTTCATATGCTTTGTATATAGAAATATATTGAAATGAATTGGATTAGAGTGGGTCTCGAGTTGATGACCAGTGGAAAATGTGGGTCACAAGGTAAAACCAGCAGAAAACCACTGATCTAAAACACAGTGCGAAGAAGGAAGTGGCACCGATCCATATATGTTCTGTCACAGTCATCAGTATTAAAGTGGGGAATAATAAGAGCAAAGAACAAAACCTGAAGGTGTGTCCAAACTTTTGATTGGTAGTGGACAAGGAAAGGGAGGGAGGACCAGAATGACACTGTGTGACAGTGATAGTGCCTGGTGTTTCAGGAAGCGGCGATGGAGGTGAGACACGTAGCACGATGGAGGATAGACATGGACGCTGACCTGATCCGTTTCTGTTTTCAGGGTGTGTGTGGGACAGGTACTCTCCGAACGCTCGCGCTGCTCTGTGGGAACACATACACACACGCACACACATGAAACACGCAAAGACGTTAATTATGAGTGGAACAGGAGGGCTGAGTGAAGCAGGAGTAGACAGAAGGGCGAGGGAATTGTAAATTATAAGCCTAATTGCCTTCTTTGTAGTCTGGAGCCACCCACAGATTAAGATGCAGTTGTTTTATCTGCACACTCCAGGCAGCCTCCGCCCGAGTGGAAGACTGAAAGACCGCTTTAATATGACCTCCATTTGCACTGGCAGACAGCCAGCGCGCGATAACCCTGTTTATTTGTCATTTCATGCAGAGATAATATATGTACACGCTCTACATCTTGTTAAGGAAATTCAAAGAAACAGACGACGTGCTGAAAATACACACAACATGTTCCGTAAACATATTTTACTCTCATTGATATTAAAAAAGAGATGCAGAAATACTCCACAGGCACTCATTCATACACATACAGACCCCATTCAGGCTTTGCATTAATTTAACCGTCTGATTAAAACCCTTCCCATGAGTTTGACTCTGATGAGAGGTGTGAACAGGACGTATTCCAATCTCAGGGGTCTCAAACTCGTGCCCGCAGGTTTTCTCTCCAAACAGCAGATTTTACTGATTAGTTCCTCCCCCTGATTGCTGATCAGTGCAATGACCTGCTTCAGTGACTGGTTGGATAGAAAACATACAGGGTCTCGGCCTCCGTGGCACAAGTTTGAGACCCTTATCCGATCTGATCAACCAGGACCCGGTACACGTTCGTCTGGATCAGGAGTCGGCATCCTTTGCAATCTGAAAAGCCATTTGTGAGAAAAGCCGCGAAAAATATCTAAACTGTTTGTGTCCATGTGACATATGACGTACATTTTATCATGTTTTAAAACCAATAAGTTTATTATTTTATTCGTTTTTATTCATCTTGTTGGTTAATGTGTTCATCTTTCTTTTCTTCTTTCATATTTTGTTCATCTGCTTGATTATTCAGTTCATTTTACAGTTCTTTTCTCTGTTGTTTTTCTACATTTCATTTATTATTTTACTGATTTTTGTTGATTTTGCTCATTGCTTTTCTTCACTTTTGATCATTTTGTGAATATTTTGTTGATTCTTGTCACAATCTGTGTCATTTTTCTTATTTTTCTTTTTACTTCTTCACTAGTTTTGTTCATTTTATTGATTATTCTATTAGTTTGTGTTCATTTAAATTCAGCAAATGTATTATTTTATTCATTTTGGATTTTTTTTTTTGTGGATCAATTTGTTCAGTTTTTTTGCTCATTCATTTGATTATTTTGTTTGTTGCACTAATTCTTTTGTTCTTGCTTGATAATTTTATTCATAATATTGTTAAATCTTGATTATATTCAGTTTGTAGATCACTGTCTTCAGTTTTGTCTCATTCTTTGTAATTTGATGTTTTTTTTTTTCTTGATGATGATGATGACATGGTACTTTCATAACTGGTCAAAGTCACAGGAGCCCTTGGAGAGGGGCTAAAGGGCCACAAGGGGCCCTGGAGCCGCAGGTTGCACACCCTTGCATTAACATCAATCCTGCTACAGTAAATCTGATCAAATCCAATCACATGTTCGGTTCCAACTTGAGGTCTGAATAACGACCGGGGATCCATTTCAGGACACATCTGACGTGGTCGGGGACACTTTGTCCACCTTCTCTATGGTTCTGTTCGGACCTAGCGTTATTGTGAGACTGTAAGGCCCAACCCCAAGACCCCCTTCATCCGACCCCTCGGTTTAGTGCATTCATGTGAAGGAGTAGGGGTGTCCCAGTGCTTGCCAAGTCGGAGGGGAAGGGTCAAGGGATAGGGCTGTTCATCCCTTGAAATGGAGATTTTTCCAGACCAGACTTGAAATGGAGCGTTAGGAGAATTTTCCCATAATTCTGTTCGAATCACTGGCAAGATGGTGGCAAACCACCCCAAAAAAAGCAGCGGGTCCACCAAGCAAACGACAGCTGCTGACGGCACGGTGAATTCTCGAAGACAAAGTTGTCACATTTGTTTCTAGTGCCAACGACGGCTGCTGATGATGTAAGCGGCATCGAAGGGCTGTCCCATTTCTTAGGCGAACATTTCAACCCCTTCCCCTCGCAGCTCAGTTTCAAGGGGTAGCGGTAAGGGGTGGGGGTGAAAATTAGAAATGGGATCGGGCCTAAGTGCCCATTTGTGAGCGTGTCTGTTCAACTGTGTCTCTTCTTACCACCTCTGATCAGATCTGAGCTTTCCTACTCGATATGCAAATAAACCATCTTCTCTAGAGTCTAAAATGTACATTAATCACACATTAATAATGCATTAATCACTTAAATATTGACATGACTCTAGTCTAGTCTGTTTGTTTTTATTGGTTCTCTTCATTACATACAGTTAAGCCCAAAATTCTTCATACCCACACTGGGTTTATAGTTTTGTAAGTTGTTCTCGACTTTTTTCTTAAGGTCATGCACTTTTTCGGGTCCTTCTGGATCAGAAACATCCTGAAGCATTAGACTCCCACCACCATGCTGGGCTGTCAAGTTTGTGTTCTTTCAGCTGAACGCATCACCTTTTTATTGCCAAATAAAAGCCACATTCCCACATCCAAAAAGCTCCACTTTTGTCTCATCAGACCACAGAATCAAAGATAGAAAACTCAGATCTTTCTCCAGATGAGATTTTGCAAAGGTTAAATATTTTTCATATGCCTGGGTTGGAGAAGTGGAGTCTGTAGCATCCAGAGAGAACCACATGATGAGGGTCTGAACTGACATTTTGGGCCCAGATTTGCTCAAAATTTTCAAGATGCCTCTCTGAATTCCGTTACACAAAAAGAAAAGAACGGTTCCTGATCTGATCCTGGAGAAAAACATCATAAAGTTTGCAGAAAAGTTTGTCCTTATGCAGCTTTGAGCGACTGTGAAGACAACGATCCAAACAAACTGTCAAAGAGTGTTGGTCCAGAAATGTCTCTTGGTCACCGATGCAAATGTTGTGTACTGACCTAACGCTAACTGAGAATTTGTGGGCGGAGCTTAAGGCTTATGTGATGACAGGGACTACTTCAACCTCGAAGACCTGGAGGCTGAAGAAGAGTGGGTTAAAATGTAAAAAGAGGAGCAGAAATCTCGTAATTAAGTACAAGAATCATCACACACAAAGGCTTTGACAAAAATTCCTATGCAAATGTATGAATAATTCTGGATATAATGTGTTTTGAACCATTCCTCTTCTCTGGGCCATTCCCTTTAGGGGGCCTTCACGTGACCATGTCTTCTGCATCTGCCGCTAACTGCATGTCCTCTATCACCACATCCATACATCTCTTTAATTTTCATCTTCACCTCCTGCCCGGCAGCTCCATCGTTGGTCATTGTTTAAAATAAAATACCAAAAATGATTGTATTTGTAGGCAGGTTTTGCTCAACATCAATATCTGGGCTACGTTCTAGTCAACTCAAGAGCTGCTTTATTTGCATATCGAGCAGGAAAGTCAGATGTGATGAGAAGTGACACCAGGTGTGAAAAGACAGATGGACAGATGTTAATGTAAGGTCTGAACAAGGCCACAAATCATTATCATACTGAGTCATCTGTGATGAACAGCCCCAGTTACAGCAGCAGACAGTGACACCGACCTCCTAACGTCTCTCCAATCTGAATCTGAGACAGATGTTACGGAAAAAGGTGAAGAAAGATGAATAATCCGCAATCAGGGCTCTAACTGAGAGGAAATGTACGCCAGCTATTAGTAACATGGATTACATGTTACAAGGAGAAAAGGTGAGAAACTCCAAGACCATCTGTTGTTAATATTAATTCACTCCCACAGAAAGGATTGTGATGAGGTTTCACTTTCCTATTTTTAGTTGGAATGATTATGATCATTAGAAAGGACGTCCACATTAGAATAGTTTTGATGAGTATGGGTGAGTATTTCTTTTCTGTGACACACTGAGCACTTGACTTGACTGTATAATGTTCACTGGCCTGTGTTAGTGAAGTTGCAGATTATAATCATATGGATGTCTCACCCACTCCCGTCAGCTTACAAAGCAGTGGGGAAGAGCATTCTATATGTCTGTCACAACTTTTTGTCTCTCCTCTGATGCCTCAACTCTATCAGCGCCTGTTCCCAACACCAGATGAGAAAGTGAGGAAGGTTAGCAGGCCATCTCCCATCAGTGGAGCCAGCAATTGTTAACATCATAAACCCATCTGCAGCGCCACCTGGGACATCCTGACTCTAAATGAAACCAGACAGCCTCAACCTCCGAGCTCACCCGCCTCAATAGATCCAATGCTGGTTTTCAGGACGTCAGGTGGACACTGAACTGTGAGAAAACAGCTGGCAACTACAAGATCATGTGGAACAGCAATGACAGCCACCATGCCCATGACGTGGCCATCGCCATCCACCAACATCCACCAGCAGCGCGCGGCTTCCATCACCACCTGGAAGCCACTGGATCCTCGGTTGCTGGATGCTCACCTGCGGCATTCCTTTGGCTACCTCTCCGTCTTTGTAACCTACTTTCCCAGGAGTATCGCTGACAACCTTGCCAGATGCATTTTATTATGACTCATCCTCATTCATACCATGTTGAACCTGCTGTCGTGACAATAATAACCGCTTAGACTTAAAGTCAAGGGTTAGGGTTAGAGAAGTCTGTTTTGAGTTTATAGCTCAGAACACCATGTTGGACTCTGAAAGGTGACTGGCTCTGTCTGTGGGCAAACGAGTTGTTCTGATGTTCAAAAAATACAATGGTTGTTTCTCTTTGAGTTGTTCATCAGGCAGGAAAGTCAAACGACTTCCGTTCACGAACAGTGAACAGAAGGACACTCTGACCTGCTGAATCCATGTGTCAGTGTCTGACACATGTAGGACCGGACTCAACCAGTCCACTAGCACCACAATACCATTCCAATGAAGTTTGAACATTGTGTATAATGTAAATAAAAACAGAATTCAATGATTTGAAAATCTCATAATCCCATATTTTATTCCCAATAGAACATAACCAGCATATCAGATGTTGGAACTAAGATATTTTAACATTTCATAGAAAATATTAGATTATGTCAAATTTGATGGGAGTGACACACCTCAAAAAAGGTGGAACAGAACAAAAGGCTGGAAAATGAATTGGAAGAGGATTTGACAACTAACTGTGTTAACTGCCAACAGGTCAGTAACATGACTGGGATGTAAAGATGGACAGAGGTTCAACTATCATTCAATTTACATTTTCAGAAAAATATTCCAGGTCAGGGTCGCAGGGGCAGCAACCTGAGCAGAGAAGCCCAGACTTCCCTCTCCCCAGCCACCTCCCCCAGCTCCTCTGGGGGGAGGGGGGGTCACCCAGGCATTCCCAAGCCGACCAAGAGACATAGTCTCTCCAGCATGTCCTGAGTCTGCCCCAGGGCCTCCTCCCAGTTGGAGCTAGTTTTGACAACTGGGGATTGGACCACCCAGGACCCTACCTTTAGCTGCCACCCAAACCTCTCAGCACTGGACCCTTACTACCCTTCCTGCCAGTGGTGGGCCCACAGGAAGGTATAGTCATAAGGGTCTAAGGGTGAATTGCTCCCGACAACATAGCACCTAGGATCACTCAGGCACACAAACCCCTCGACCACAATAAGGTTTTGATTCAAGGAGGGGATCTTTAATTAATTAATTAATTATGGGTTTATGAGATTTGTAAATCATTTTCTTCAGTATCTAATTTATGTTTTACCCAATGTCCCACATTCTTTTGAATTGAGGTTGTAAAATCCCTTTAGTGGATAGACAACTTTATTTTAATACAGTACTTATAAATGTATTGTGTAGAACAACTACTGTCCTCAGGTACATGTAGAGGAGTAAATGTAGTACTAGCACTAGCACCTGTACAGGTATGTTCAGACATGCCTTTAAAACTCATCTGATGTTATAGTGTGATTGAGTTTCTTCTTTGATATGAAGCTGTGTTATTTGCCTGGTTCGTACACTCACACATCTCCGCCCATTCACTCTAATGGATCTGCGCGTCTTTGGGCCCAGAATAAAAACTGTGCATTATTCATGAGATTGATATTGATGTTATGTAAAGTAGCTCATGTGTGCACAGCTGCAGGTGAACCGTGATGATACCATCATAATCATCTTTAAGAACATGACCCGGAGCTGCTGATGTTTCCACCGCTCGCTCAGACGCTTTGATTTGACGTTTATGATTTGGGGTTGGTGCAGTTGGTCAGGTCTAGGTTCATCAACAAAGAATGAGGTCAGCTGACGACCTGAATATACTGAATGACCAGGTTATTCCATCAATGGATTTTTTTCTTCCCTG
>JAQQAE010003434.1:0-20243 GCA_029823295.1 Pseudamia nigra | reverse complement strand
AGACAAGTCTTATTATGCCTGCCCCTTTATCCCCAGAAATCAATTACAAAAAAAAAGTAAAATTAAAACAACAACAGTTTCATGTCTATAGATTTATTTACGTTTTACCTTACAGGAGCTATTTTTTCTCAACCCCTGTAAGTATAAGCATTCTGGATCACTTATCAAGAATATTGTCCATATCTGGATCAAATTTTGTAGTTTGATAGAATCTATTATGGGGTTATTCTGTGTTTTTGGCTAATTTTTTTGGTTGTTATTTGTGGCATTATAAGGCCAAATTTTGAATTTGTCCCTATCTCACAATGGCAAAGAATCCTTTAAAAATCATCCAGACGAGGATCCAGATCACTCCCACAATCTACTTGATTGGTTTTTGTGCCACTTGACCTATCCTGAATATTTCATCCAAATCTGTTCTGTCCAAAATTTTGGATTACATTGTGAACAAACAAACAACCAGATAGATAAATAGATAAATAAATAAATGGCAAGAAAATCATAACCTCCTTGGCAGAGGTAATAAAATGGTTTTTAAGAATTTGTACAGACATTCTGTCCTTCAGACAAATCAAGTTGATGACACCTATTCTAGGAGCTGTGAGTCTCCAGATGTTTTTTGATTAGGTTTTATTACCAGAGTGACAACCTCTGCATAGTTTAACAACAAATGAACATCATACTCCATCGTCTTGTTTGCCACGTCGAAGATTAGTTTATTGATAAAAAGATTTTTTTCTGAATCTTCCAGAAAAATACTCACCCCTGATGGCCTTTATGCCTCTATTCTGCTTTTTACACCAGCAATAGTAAGGAACACTACAAGCCTCTGTACAAACGATGCATATTATATTGCTTAAAACATATTGTTTATTCTTAGATGCATGTCACACTACAAATGATCATAGCATTTTCTTTATTCCTAGGAAAACAGGATCCATTCAAAACATGTTGATTCAAGAAGGCTAATGGTAATTTGCAGGCTGTGCACATGCCTTACATGAGAACAGTTTTTTTCTGTCACTGTCCTTGGTGTTGTATCACCAGTCACTATTTTAAAGTGGCTGTAAAGGTTCCATGATAGTGGGTCCCCATTGGAGCTTGATTGTGCACTGAATCAGGAAAGGAGCAAAGGAGGTTCCTATCACAGTTTTTGACTGACAAAAATACCGCACAGGACATTTTGTGCCTTTGTGTGGGTGTAAAATGGAAAGTATGTTCCTGATCATCAAGATACATATACTGTATATTAATAGTGACATTTAGTGGCATTTGCAAAAAACAAAATGAATGTGTTTCTTTCCTTTTTAAAAGCCAATAATGTAATTCATTATAGCACCTCTTTAAATGTCACTCATTGCTTACATACTGTACTGCTGAGCTGCCGCTACCTTTAGCATGCCGTTGTTAGCAGAAATAGTAATGTTTACTGTTTGCACTTTAATCAATGCATTCATTGGGTGTAATTAAATGGTTGAAACGTGTATGTCTAATTCCCCTACACATCTTTAGTCTTTAATACCCTACATTACCTTTGATTACAACAGCCGACTGCAGTCTTGTGATTAGCTACCCAAGCATTTTTTCCACCTCATTGTACATGCACTCCATAATGTTTGCAAACAAGCATCCCGTCTGTAGTTATGGATTAAACAAAGCTTCAATTTGCATACATGATTTTTTGTAATCAAAATAGTCAAGTTTTTTGGGAGACATTTCAGTCCCGTTTTCAAGCATCATTTATCCACACTGTGCAGTTTTCATACACCTCTTCAACCCTTTTCCAAACCCCACTTTCTCCCATTTTTCCCCTTGTCAACTTTTCAACTTTCCTGGAGCGTACTCATTCCTGCTGTATTTCCCCAGGCAGACCTTGATGCTCTTAGTGCTGATTCATCAAGATGCCACACTTTTCACCTCCCAGACAGCATGCAACGGACATGACATTTCAGCCTTTTTGGAAGTACACCTGCAGTTTGGTACAAGCATGTAGACCCTGATATGAAGCAGAGAGTCTGTCACTGAGTGATGTATAGAAAATAGATTTTGCTGTTAGAGCAATGTAGCCTATCTAGTTTTCCTAATGCACGGCCAATCTCATAGGGCCTTTTTAGTGAGTATTTACCCTTTTCTAGTAAGAGTAACTCAAGACATATAGTATAGTATCCACTTTCATAATGAGTGCAGACAATCAGCCTCTTCTCTACAGAAAATATATCTTTAGAATTACTTATTAGGGAATCTGCTGTTGTTGAGAGCTTTGTTATTAGATGAATGGGTTGGGACACATGATTCTGTAGGTTTTACTCTGACTCGAGCTATAAAGTGTTACTTACAGTGTTATTTTAATGTGATTTGTTTGTAAGCCATGAACATTTAATTCAAGGCACTGGGGGATGTTCCTAATGTGAAAACGGCAAGGAGACAACATGACAACCCAGTCATGTCAGGTGACTCAGCTCAGCTTGACTCAGCCCAATATCATTCGTACAAAAAGGTATGTTGTAAATTCAGCCTTAACTAGGCTGTAAATTCCGAGCTTTAATCTAAATGTTGCTGAGACAAATGGCTGGAATAAAATTGTTTAGGCACCTCTCTAAGGGCAAACGACTTCCATGCGTATTCCATTAAAAAGTTACAAGCCATTCACAAGGCTGTATGAAGGTTATACTTGTATTTAAGAAATACATGTATACGCCGAATCTTTATTTTTTTTACATACAGTCGTAATCTCATGAAAACTATGTTTATATTCCAAGGTCACAGCATAACACATTGAATAATCATAAAAGATGAAATGACATTGGGTTTTGATTATTGTTATCTACAGTCCTTTGCATGCCCTGCTTTGCGGCAACAGAGAGTTTTTGTCTCTCAAATGGGTCCGTATATCTCTTATATTTGTGAAGCACAGTCAACCTTGGAATTTCTCCTCTCCTCTCCACTCCTTCTTCTTTTTCCTCTTTTTTCCTATGTTTTTCCTATCTTTTATTTGGAACTACACCAAAGCTACCAGTGCCCGGCATCATTCTCACAGCACACAGTGAGCAGTAATTAAGCGGAGTAATCCTGTTTCAGTGACAATAAACTATAGCAACCATAGATCACATATCCTCATGAAATGAATCACTGTGAAAATTATTGTAGCATTACCAGAGGTTTGGTAGAGAAGCTGTACACAGTCACTAAACAAAGATTATGTACATAGCCTCCAGCATCTATTGCTGCTGTAAACCATGTAGACCCTTACACAAGTATACTTCATTAATCAGAAAATTAATCTTCCTCATGTTTAAATTGGGTAATAAAGGGGGTAAAAGTGCAGTTTTACAGCTGTAGTATATTTGCATGTAAATGTGGAGGTGTGCACATTTGTGTTTGCATTTGTTATGTTTGATTACTCAGACAAAAGAGTCCGTTTATATAATGAATATTCATTCTGTAGAGTAAGATCAGAAAAACTATTATCTTTCATCTTGCAGAGGGGGAACAGAGAATGAAATTCAATGGACAATGGGAGCTTTAAAATGAGGTTGTTAAGATACTTTTACAGTATTAAATAGAATGTGACTCATGCAATTTAGTGCTTATTCATATTTGTGACAAGACATCCCCATCTTGAGCGCTGCAGGTAAAAGCAAAGGTGTGACCTAACCTTCATCTGAAGCTGACAGATGCTGTCACCAGCAGCTCAGTGTGTCGGTTTGCCAGAGGCTCATTTTATAACGTTTTGCTGTACAAACCAAATCAAAAGCTTCAGCTTCAAAAATCAAACATGACACACAGCATGACTGGTATGTTTACATCTACTAAAACTACAAACTTAAATGGCAAGATTGCCATCCCAAGCTAACCTCTGTTCCCAAAGTACCAACTGTGTCCACATTATCCTCCATCCCCTGACATTGAATTTTTTTAATACATATTGTATATACCACTTTTGAAGCCCATAGCAATTAGTAACTGTTGTCATTTATGTTTTATGATAGTATGAAGTATACAGTATGCTGCTACAGAAAAACACCCTGAAAAGCTGTATTAGAACCAATCGGTACGTATCAGCATTGTGCAAGAAGGCTGATGTGACCTTGTTGTAGTTTAACACAACTAGTAACTTCTGGAAAAGCCCTGATTCCCACTGGACATCTCTCTCAGCTGCTTGAATACATTTCTCTTATTAGTTGTGAGGGTGTCAAACATTTTATTTCGATTCTTAATAAGTGATCTGGTGGTCCATATTTAAATGCTTTTTTAGTTAGTAGTTATGTTTAAAAGGCTACACTTCCAACACTGCAGAATAGGCAATGCTTGATGAAGCCTCTCAAAACATTGCATTCCCAAAGCACTGGCCCCTTTTGTCCAAGTATGGTCACTTCCTGCATCTGGCTCCAAAATGTCAACTAGGAAGTCACAACCCGATTGGCTTTAAAAACACAGTTCAGAAACCAATTCCTGACGTCATGGTTACTCTATCCACTAATATATACAGGCTATAGTCAGAAAAGAAGTGCTAGTTGTTGCTATGGAAACAAAACATCATCATGTCTTGCTTGCATTGGTCTGAACTGGCCAGTTTTCAGAACAATTTTCAAACCGAACCTTTACAAATATTATCTTTCACTTCCTCCCATTGTTAATCTTTGTGTGAACTGACCTTTTCTTTACTATACAACCTACTGTTGAACTTGAAATAAACATCCACTGTAATAATGCAAAACAGACATGATTTGTCAGACATGTGGGATAGTATTGGCAAGGATATAGTATAGTAAAACATTTTGCACAAAAGCCATTTCAATTTGATCTATCCATCCACATGTAGTAAGCATATAATTCACCATTCACATTCTAAGCTTAATAGCCAACTGCACAGATATTCACCTTTTATAGTGTCTTCTGAAGCTTAAAATGACCCCTATATATCCTCCAAATGTGCAGGTCCACTTCCATAGGGAGTTGCAATGCAATGCTTCTACAGTAGCCCAGAATTGACAAACCAAACATTGGCTCCACAGACTGAATCCTGTTTTTTTCTGTTTTTTATTTACTACTAAGTGATCTGTGCTAGAAGCCAAACACCACTTAAATCCTCTGTACTGGCTCATTTAGAATTTAAGACATAGAAAGTAAGTTTGGACAGACAGCTGTACTGAAACCTAAGCAGTGTCTTTGTATGTTGAGACATCTCTAATCTCCTGGATCAGAATACAATTCTGTGCACATCTGTTTTACTGTGAGATTGGGAATTGAATCTAGTTACACTTATGATCACTAAAACAGGAAACCCTCCTGGTATGCTTCATTTCTGTACTTCTCTCCATCATTAGTGCTGCTCAGTTAGCACTTGTATTCATTAGTTGAAATAGCAGTGAGCATAAGATTAGGAGGAAAAGTCAATTAAAACCTTTATAATTAAATTTAAACCCTTATTGATCTTACTTTGTTATCCTTTTGTTGCTTTGATTTTACCATATTCATTTCTTCTTTTGTCAGTTTCAAGTTTTGGGACAGATATACAGCAGCACCATTTTTCAAGATTTCCATTGCGATTTGTGAGAGATGTAAGACCCACAATTGTACCTTAACATAAAATGTGATGGATTGTGGTTTGTTTGTGTGGTCTGTTGTTCAGCTTTGAAATGGTCACATTTTTTGTCTGCATGCTTGTTTCATTTTACTTGTTTGTTCACTTTTGGGGACAGTCTTCCACACAAAAAATGATTCCAAGTGTTATTGCTGTGGACCTTCCTAGATAGATAAGTTTCACACATTTGGTCTAACCCTGGATTTGTTCAGGAGCGATTAGCATAGAAAGCAACAAAGCATTTTTAATCCATCGATGTGCTCACGTTCTTTCCTTTTTTTCACACATTAATTTTTTTCGGTCCCTATGCAGGGTTGTCCTACTGATTTCTGAATCTCAAGCTGTTGTCAAAACCATTTGAGCTCCTTTTACTATCGGAATGAAAACATTGTCTTCCACAAAGCTTTTATTGAGGTATACAGGGTTCTTGAATAATTTCAGAGTTGGTTGGTTTTAGGACAGATACAGAACTGCTGCTGAAACACTGTTTACTGTCTCTGATGCTCACCTCCATTACTCCACCACCCTGCAGGTACAAGCCATTTCTCTCACCAACTGTGTACTGCCACAGATGCAAGGTTAAATCTGTGATTGTTTTCCAGCCAGGCTTCCATGATGGATGACTAGCATGGCTGCTTAATATGATGCCTACACACCATAGATGCCTCCAAGAACAGTGTGCGGATACACAGCACTTACTGCTTGGACTGGTTTCCATCTTCCATTAAGTTCAGTGATGGGTGGTGTATTGAGTTCAATTTAATGTTGAGCATTAAACTGACTGATATTGTGACAGACATGTTACCTGTGGTATATAGTCACACTAAAATGTCAGGTAATGGTTAAGGCACATTTGGCATCGGTTTGCACTCGCAAACCTTTTTACTCATTACTGTCACTGCCTTTTTCTCTCAGCAGCACACATACTGGTCAAGGCAGACCATATTGACTGCTCAGATCAACTACAAATTGAATAATTGAACCAATTAGGGCACCGTTTAAGGCATTTTCAAAGGATGAGTGTGTTATTTCTGCTAACAATCTAAAAAGGGAAACTTTCACTGAACTTTTCACCTTTGCTGCAGTGCATTGCTAATGATACATCTGAAACATGAATCTTCAACAGGCATTTAGTGTTTAAAAGAATTAGACATGCTGGAGCTGGTTCCTGTCATCTCATTGTCATCTGTGGCTGTAGTAATTAGCTGTGGGTCCAAGTGCAAAAACAAGCAGCTTTTGAGTTAATTACACAAGGTAATTGACCCACGTCGGCATCAGGGTTTAAAGCTTGAATTATTTAATGGACAACAAAATCTACACCGAAAACCTTCTTGATACCATAAACAAGCTAACTGCAGCTTTGGCCATCACCTTTTATTGCTTTCATGCAAGAGTTAGCAAATGGATATCATGCTTCTTTGTTTTGCCATGATTGGTTGTCTCTGTTGTATCTATTAAAAACCAATACTGAACTCAAGGAAATGCATCTGCGAACACTGCGGCTGAGCTGTCTCATCTTCATGTTGTCAACACTGCATTAAAGAATTAATATTCAACATTTAATGCACTGATAAATACAGTATATTTTAGTGCATTAGACAAAAATCTTCCAGACTAAACATGTGCAAAACATAAGCAGTGGCCTCGTCTGTGTGTGGTTCAGGGTGAGCTGGGTGACCTGTCTGCTGTCTGATATTAATGGGTATCATTTTGATGTGTATGTCATGGGGAAGTGCTGGATAAGAGCAGTGGGTCCCTGTATGGCCAGGGCTTTACTCAGCAAAGAAAACAACCCAACAGCCCATAGATATGACTATAATTGTGGCATTAGAAGGAGGTCTGGCTTATACCTCATTAGGAGAAGAGCTCTAAGGGCCTTTGAGGAGAGACAGAGACAGAGATAGATGGACACGTAGAGAGATCGGCTGCTTAAAGAGCACACTACAGCTATTCACCTACACAAAACTAAAGTAAATAAATTGATTATTTTAATGGTTTGTGCCAGATCAGTCAGCATGTCTCTATTACATACTATACACTAAATGTCTGTTTGTGTATCTGAAGGATGAAGACAGTGTCAACAAAAAAGGAACAATCATCTGGGGTGTTAAATCTGCTACTGGCTTTGATTTGTATGTGTTATTAGATTTATTTTTATGTTCTTGTCAATACAAAATGAAAATTACTGGCAAACTGGGTCTATGCAGATTATAATACTGCATATGCATTCTTTTAGTGTATTTATAAATATAGTAATACAGGTGCATTACAAATGTATGAAGTATGATACTGTTGTTTTTCATTAGTTCTACCTCTAAAAGATGTTATGGTCTTTATTAGGGAAACAGCAGCAGTTGACAAAAAAGCTCCTTGGACTGGTTAAACTTATTGCTGGGGCTCAACTGATGTACTAATAAAAGTCACATCTAGTGATATAATGACCTGTTTCAGATGAAGCAAAAAGTAACAATACTTTAACTTAAGGTTTGTCACAGGTGTTTAGTGCACTTTCATCACTACAGCAAGTGGCACCACCTTCACTGTTAAAATCTAGAGCACTAACATCGGTTGATTTTCACCCAGAAGTGTGGTCACATGAGTTCCATTGTGTTGCTGCTGTCTGAGGGGCCTGGGTCGAAGGTGGGTGTGTTTCCCTGCCCCCATCCCTGTTTTTTGTGTTTAGGTGATTTTTACCCAATGTTAGTGATGGAGAGTAAAATGTTTTTGGTGGATTTTACCCAGCATTTGTGGATTAAAAAGGATAAAAACATGCAGCCTGCCATATTGTCACAGGCTTGGTGAGTGTGACATGCCACAAGTTAGTAAAACATAGCGAAGGTTTATTTACATTGGCAGTCGTTTGCTGTGCAGATTTCTTCTTTTTCTCCTCACAACTACTACCCTGGGAATTTATATGATGAAAAACATTTTACAATCAGCTGGGAATTTTTCTTCTCTCAAAAACTACCATTTTTTGTTTGTCTCGCCCTCTTATCAGTGATACAGGGAGACTCCCTAAACAAGGCTCACACGTCCCAGGAATGGGTGGACCAAAGAACAACTTCCGAGCTGTATTATTTTTCTTTTTTTCTTAGGAATCTTTTGTTAACAATTCCCTCATTTGCCAGGAATTTGTCAAAACTTTTTTATAGAGTTGCCCCCATGATACATTATTTCATTTTATGATATTTTGTATAGATGGAAGTAAAAGAAGAGTTTTTCAATTTGCCATGCATTTTTTTTTTTTGAGTCTATCATATTGGGTAAATATACTGGTTATAAAAAATGTGCCACAGTGTTCGGGGGTTAAAAGGACTTCACAATATATTTCTGAGGGCAAATGTGCAATTAGATCACCAACTCTTACATCTATAATATTCTTTCTTCAGTAGATAAACAGTTAACATTATTTTACCTACATGATCTCTCCACAATGAACAAAAACATTAGGCCTCAAGCAGTAACATTCTCTTAAATTTGTCACATTTTCTCTTATTTTTTCTCTCAACAACAAAACAAGAAGGAGATTCAACTCACCAAATATTCTTACCATCCAAATCTGCTGTTACCCAGGTGTGCAAAATCTCACTTGATCATAAATGGGATGCATGTGGCTGATTTATTGTAATTAGCATATGTGACACTAAACACCATAAAAAAGCAGGTGTTGTGCCATGTGAAACCAGCTGACTTTGGGTCATCAGTTTCAGTGTATGGGCTACGTCTTCATCAGGGTCTACAGTCTTTTCTTACCTGCCCAAACTACTGACGGAACTAGGAAATGAACAGAGGTGTTTAGTAAGAGTGAACTCACCAACAGTCCAACCAAATCACGCACAAGAGAAAGAAATGATGGAGGCTATAAATAACTGTTAATATCAAGGAGGCAGTGGTTCATTCTGACAGGTTTACAGGGATCGAGTTTCCATCAGTGTTTCACAGTGTGCGTAAAAGCACTCACTGTAACTCAGTGTATGGAGGAATTTGGGGAGACCACCTGTGTGTCATAGTGTGTGTAAAGCATACTAACACGGTCCTGCTTAGGAGTAGGAGGTCAAGTTAACCCCACTTATGTTATGTAACATCGCTTGTCTCAATTCGATAATTTTAGCCAGACAGACAGACAGAAAGGAGCTGTCTATCTGATAAACATAAGGTTGTGGCTATCACATCTTATGAGGTAAACACCCAATGGGGCTGGGGGTGTCCAACATTGTGCCACATCTCACTTTGTGGACCACAATGCATGGATGGGGTGATCTGGCCTCAGGGTGGACTTTTTGGTATAAAGGTAGCTGAATCAGCTCAATATTTAATCACTTGTTTGTGTATCTTGCTGATGCACACGACTGTTTCACTATACATAGTTTAATGTAAATAAAGAATGCATCTGTTGTAATTGAATCCTATGAACTCCTCATTGCAGTAAACGTCGAGTGGATTCTTCTGTCCCTGAAAGTGATGCTGCCTTTAATCCATTTGTGTTTTGACAAATCAAATCCAGCGCAGCACACGGAATGGTCCCTCTGACCTGCACATATAATAGAGAGGTGCACATCAAACTCTCCCATACTCTGTCTGGTTTATAAGCTATTTGATGGAAAGTCTGTAAATATGAAGTCACTGTCTTAATGGTTGTAGTTGTGTTTTTACTGGAGAAACAGTGTGAACTTTGCAATTTCTGAAGTTTTCTTTTCAAACCAGTCTGTGTTTATATGGGGAAAAACACCAGACTCTGATGTAGAATTAGGTTTTTTTTGGCTATGGCTTAATTCATGGATAAGATATTTTTCAACCACAAATTTAAAAATCAACAACTATGCATGATACTAACAAAAATAAGAGAAAATTTCTCTAGTAGTGACTGTTGCCCATTCATTTTTCATCTTCAATAAACCGCAGAAAAATAGTGCCACGCAACAAACATATCATGTTTTTTTAACCTTGCCAAATGGGGGTTGTAGCGACTGAGGTCTGCCAAGGAACTGATATTCGGGGGGCACTGCCTGTCTGTTCCATACTGTTTCTGCTTTTCTCTCCGAATCCCTTTCTATTGCCCTTGGTGTTGTAGTGTTGTCCCATATCATCGAGACTGTATTTCCCCCTGGAGAATGCTGTGATTCCAAGTTGGAAGGGCATAATGGTCACTAAAACGTGACACACTCACGTGCACACAGTAAGGTAGGGGTCAAACATTCTCCAGTTTGACCTGCACATTCCACATTCCTTCGGCTAGCACACACTCAGAAATTGTGCCACACCAGTGAAACAGTGGAGGAGAGTGGGAGTAGAAGACACTTGAGAAGGGATAGATCAGATGAGCATTTGTTCCGCGTCCATTCATCTTGATTCAGCTCTGCCCTTTCCTTCTCATTCTCTCTTCCTTTCATTTTTCCTCTTACGCTTCATGAAATAACACTGATTTCTGCCTCTCCACAGGCCACTTGTCAGGATATACTGCCTGTGTAATTCCACAGGGCACCTTCAGGAAATTCAAAACACTGCACCAATCATATACAATTGTAGGTGTGATCGTGAGAGTTTTTTGTGGTTGATTGCAGATTGTGCTCTCTTGATCCACTGAACATTAGGAATAGGAATTGATAAGAATTTAGCAATTCCGATTCCACTAACGATACTGCTTATCGATTTGATTCCTTAACAATTCTCTTATTGACTCTTATTGCTTGAAGAAGAGTACAAAGAGGCTTATTGCTATTACATTTTGTCTTTGTGACATGTTTCAGTTCTGAGATGAGATTACTCTTTTCAACCCCACACCAAACAGATATTAGTTGTTCTGCTAAACTGTTTCTGTTGGGATTTGTATTTTGGGTTGAGAATCTTTTCCCTACAGAAAATCTATGAGTGAGAATAAATTACAACAAATCATATTTGTTAGAACTACAAAATACAACTTTAACATTCCATAACATAAGAGGAATCTTACCGAAAATCAGGGGCATCTACTGTGGAGAAACAGTACAAATCTTTTACCACAAACTTAGTCACAGGTGACTTTCCTTTGTTCTCTCCTCAGTCATTCTCTTCTTCCTGCCTCAGTCAGAGCAGTAGTTAGTGCATTGATGCAGCAGCCTCTAAGCTGGTCTGACTCTGGCAGTCATCATCTACAGTACATCTAATGAGTGGAAACAGTAGTTATATGTATAGTGAAAGTAAGTTCACAAAACCAATCAAACAATGCTAAGTACTGTAACACAGTAGACTGAGTCTAGAGCAGATTGTGACATTACCTTTTGTAACAGATGCCACACTAACATTAGCCATGCAGCTGCTGCCTTCCAGGCTGTAAAATGCATGGCATTGGTTGCTGCATGAAATTGCTGCTGGGTGTATAAAGGTATTTCCTCCCTTATATGAAATGATGGCTTTGCAGGAGGCCCTGCTATCGTCTTTACATGTAAACCATAACCACTTTTATGAGCGCTTCTGCCGGGTGACATGTTGGACAAATTGTAATCAAACTAACGCTGCATGTGTATGACATCATCGTGTACATGACAGGATCGATAACAGAATCATCAAGGCAAGCACTACAATGATCCCAAGGAATTGATCCACAAAGAGCTGGTTCTCCACAAGAAGTGGTTCTCGATTCCCATCCCTACTGAGAATGCACACACATGACAGTAAAATTTACCCAGTAAGACTTTCATTTAATTTTAAGGAATGAAGGGACACCAAATATAATTACTTATAGTGTACTAAATTAATATTTTGTGTTAGTTGAATGCATTAGATGTTGAGTTACAACCATGAGGATTCAGTGGTTTCTAAGAACAAGCTCCTTTTCATAACCTCCATGTTGGCAGCATTGAATGTTTTCAGCATTTCCAACAATACAATACAGACAAGTTTAATTAGAATCTATGCTGTTGCACTAAAGAGTGTCTAACCTCCTCATCTTTGGAAATAAAAGAGCCAAGGTGAATAAATAAAGTCCTAACAAGTTTGATGTGCTGCATTTGATCATGAAATGAAAATGTTAAATGAGAAGTTCATATTGGAATTGGTACAGTATGTGCCGTAATGACACAAACACAGGCGCAAAATAAAGTTTTGTAATTACACAATGTTATGTTGTGAGTTAATGCACAAGTCGAGACGAGTGGAGGAGCTGAGCGGCGTTACGAGCATGGATTTGGAAAGCTATATGTGTTACCAATAAGCATCCTGTCCACTCATATCTGTTAGTATGAACCTGAGTGAGGAAGATTGTATAAAAATAAATCTATGTCCACATAAGCTTAACATTTCATCATTCTAAAGTTCACATGTTGAATTAAAAACATCATCTGCCTCCATTCATGACTGTAAAAGAATGAAACCGGAGCCTGGCACACTCACACCTCCCTCTATGAATCCCCATAGTGTGTAAAAACAAATCTACACAAACAATCAGTAGTTCTCAGCTGTCATAATCTATTTAGAGAATTAAAGGCAAAACAGCTCTGTATAAAACCACCATCAAGCAAACAATACAAAGCTGTAACAGTGACCTCTACTCATGAAGTGTAATTAGTACATAGTGTACAACTAATGAAATACATAATTGAATGTTATTTAACTGAAATGCATTTATGAAATGAACATCAATTTTATAACATACAGTATTATCAGTGATGCATATTGTGGCTCCTAAAAACATACCATCCATCAATATTCTTATGTTCAGTCTAGTTTAGGTGCATTTCCCCTTATGTGAAGATCTAGTTTACACTTCACCGTTTACAATTTAAAGTGTCTATAGTCTGTGAGTGAGTCCAAAAAATGCACAATATTCCTGAAGGTTGCAGAACAATGATGATCAAGATGAGGAAGCAGGTGCAACTGATGCACAGCACAGATTCTACTGAAGCATTAACTTTGCATAATTAGCAGCAGAGTTCCATCCATACAGTAGTTCACCTGATTAAAGTTCAAACATCAGCTCATCAACATGAGCTGATGAAGGTGTTCATCTCCTCTGTTGTGTTGATCACGTTTTTATTAATAGTTGCAGTGAATTGTGGGATATACTTTCTAATCTCCTTTTACCAAAGGAAGATCCTGTCTTTCCTCTGATAAAGGGGTCTGCAACCTACAGCTCCAGGGCCACATGTGGCTCTTTAGCACCTCTCCAGTGGCTCCTGTGGGTTTGCCGATTGATGGAAATAACAAATCAAAATGAGCAAAACAAGCACAAAATCAACAACAAAACATGAATTACATGAGAAACCAAAAATAAGGCAAAATTGATGTAAATAATCTACAAAATGAACAAAAAAATCAAGAAAATGAACATTAAACAATATAACAAATTAAATGCTCAAAGAATAAAAGAAATTAAGAGAATAAACAAAAAAAGCAAAATCATAAAAAAGTGTAAATGAACAAAAAAAATCATCAAAATGACTCAAATGATTAATCAACATAGTGAAAATGCATAAAGAAGTAACAAATGAAGAAAATAATCAACAAAATACTCAAATAAATGAATATGAAGAAAAAAACCAACAAAAGAAATGAGAGAGAATCAATAAAATAATTAAAAATGAACAAAACATAAGCTAAATAACAAACAAAATTAACAAAAAAATAAAATAATAACCAAATTGATGTCAACATGTTACCAGCTAAAACGTCATATATCATGCAAAGGGTTAGAATATTTTTTGCGGCTCTAGACACTTGTTTTTTTATTCTTTTATGTCTATTACAAGGAGGTCCGGCTAGCTTAGCTATGAATCTGTTCCATAAGCTCCCAAGACAACCCCTCTGTAACTGAACCTTCACCAAACCCTGTGTGTATGTACAGAACTTGAGTTGTGTTCTATACTAGCCCTGGGTGATGTGTTTGTCCCTAACCTATTGGAGGATGAGGTGTGTATCTGCCAAACTCACTCCCACACGTCTGCTTATAGATCCGGTGAATCACACCCAGGAAGTCCACCACTTCGTTCTGATGAAATGGCCAACCTGCTCTTGGGTTGCTCGGTTGTCATTCAGAGTTTTTTAAGGTGAATATATACAAAAGTGTTAGCATGTTACTTAAAAGTTCGATTCTCAGTCCGTAGGTCGATGTGGTTCAGTTCTCTCAGCTCTGTTTCCTCTCTAGATTCTCCACCTGTTTTGTCTGCATCTCTTCCCATCACCCTCCACATGTTCTGTCCCACAGCTGCGTCACATCCGTCGCTTCATCAGCTCGTATCCAACACAGCTGTTTCCAATGTAGGCTAATTTGGGAGAAAGTTCACAACCCACACCCACATCCTCTGAAATGTCAATCATACCAGTGAAATCCTAGCTGAAAACCACGCCGACGGAAGAATGGCTCTTTAGATTGTAAAGGTTCCCGTCCACTGCTCTAACAAAAGCACTGAAGCTCTTTTAAATTTCATTTGGAGAATTCTTACAGCCTTTATTACAGTGGTGATGCAAATACTTCTTAAGCCAAATGGACTGTTCAAACAGACCCCTGGACTGCCAGTTAATTCCACCCATCTCTGGATACAAATGCTCAAAAGACCCACAGAAACAAGGGGAAGGGGGAACGAGACTGGAGGCAGACAAACTGCAACCCTGTATGTGTTGAAAAAGGTTTACCACAAATATGTTTTTAAACCTCTAATTATGATTTTAATTGTTGTTGCACGGCTTGTTGATACATTGGCGTTCTGTGAGGATGCTTTGTGTCACTTCATCATTTTGCCCTCTTAGTGAAAGTTTTATAGGTTTATTATTGGACAGTGTTACATGCTCCTATAACTCAATAACACCTGACCTGGTCACCCAGAGTGAAAATGAAGAGCTTGAAGATAATGGCCTGAGGTTGGACTAATTTGTCTATGTAGAGCAACAACATCAGCGTCAAGTCTGACTGCATTGCTTACTCTGACACTACTGATCACACTGACAGGTTATTGAAGCTTGGACTGTTCAGCTTGCAATGAGCAAGAAATATCTGAGATCATTGTTCCATGAAAAGTTTAATGTCTTTGTAATATAGAAAAATGTAGTGCTCAACCACAGTCCAACTTCAGAACAGCCTGGTAAAAAAACATCTGCTGCCAATATGTACTTAAATATTGATGGGCTGGGCCCACCTGAGGTTATACTTGATAAGGCCTTTTTCTTTTCTGTGTTTTTGAAGATGATTGCATCAGTTATGGTCATGTTTCACTTGATCCATCTTTTATTGGACTTTGCTTCCCATCTTACACGATCGCTGTGCTCATCCTGTTTGGTGTTACACTTTGCAGATGATTTTCCTGATATAGACAAATGGATTATGTTACATCTGAATGCCTGCATGTGAACTTATGACATAAATATGAAATTAATCAACACGATCATGTAAAATATAGGTCTGCATCTCTGCGTTTTCTCCTCCAGCTCCAAACATGCAAATCAGTTTTAGCTGAAAACTATAAATTGCAGCAAAGATAAATATGAATCTCTAAGTCTGTTGAATTTCACAGTTCGCTTCTCTAGCAGATGGATGCTTGTGTTGACTCAAAAGAAATCTAAACATGGAGATGATAGTGAGGCATAATTACAACCTCATTTCCTAAAAAGTAGAGTCACAGTGTAAAATGTCAATAAAAACAGACTGCGATGATTTACAAAACATTAAAACCCCATATTTACTAGACAATGGCACCAAAATGAATGAAATCCCGAAACTGACAGAGTTAATTGTTTTTTTTTTTTGCATATTTATGTTGAATTAAATCCCAGCAACACATTTCAGAAAAGGTGAGTCAAAGCCATGTTTACATTACATCTTCTAAGAACCCTTTGGAAGAGTATGGGAACCGAGGATATCAGTTGCTATCATTTTTAAAGTGGAATGTTTTCCCATTTTTGTTCTCTGTGGCATTTTAGTTCTTGAGGTATTTTAAATTTCATAGTGTACCAAACATTGTCAATAAGTAAGGCGTCAGGACTGCAGGCAGGCCACCTGGACTTTTTTACTGTGGAGCCATGCTGTCGAAATATGTGCAGCTTGGTTTCTCTTCTGAAAAGACATTGTGTACTACTAGTGGGGTTTCTGGATCGCGTTTATATAGGGTTTCCTCTTTACGTGCCAACTTGTACTGTATTTCTCTGAATTCTGGGCAGTTTTAGGCTGTGACACATTCTCATGTTGTTGCACTATTTGCCTCCACGGAGCAATGAACCTTTTGACATCTTTACTTTAGAATGACTCAGCCTGTTTGAGATGCTCTTTTTAAACTATTGCTCATTGGTCTAATTAATTATGAGATGCTGCACCAGGCTATTTCACAGTTTTCTAGTCTTTTCTTGCCACTGGCTCAACTTTAAAAAAAAAAAAAAAGCTCCCCAAATTCATCTAATAGCTTCATAGTCATATAATATTAAAAAAAATCTCAGTTACAACATATGATATGTTATGCTTGTTCTATTTTTGATTAAATACTGTATACAGTTTATCTGTTTGAAAATTACAATGTTTTAATTTACATGTTACAAGATTTTTTGGAAATGAGGTCATATGACTCCGCTTTCTCCACTATTTGTGTTTCCTCTCTACTGGGATGTTTGTGGTGCTGACTTGACTTGCAGCAGGTCTGCACTGCTACATGATGGCAGGGCTGATTCAGCTACTGTAATAAAGATAGCTGCAAATATGACAGGCAAAGCAACAGGCGACCATGCTTGAAGACTCTGAGGACACAAGTGCACGCAATATTGTATAACGTGTGTACACCCAGTGAAAAATGAACACTTTAAGGGCAAACCATAGTCTCAAAATCAGGTCAGGTAACAGCAGCTATTATGTTTATTCCATCTAGTATTTCAGGCCCATATCACACTTGACTGCTGTTCCCTTACTGTTAGATCCACGTCTACTGAGGTGTCATTTACTGCAGGATGAGTTATCTTTGCCAAGAGGTGATGTGACATGTCTGTCAGTAACACAAAAGCTACGGCACTGCATTCAACTTTGTTGAAAGGTAAATTATGTTAAGTTCTGTATGTTGTCAGAAAAGATATCTATTTTCTGAGTCAAAGCTACAAAATGCAAAACTACAGTACCTGTTTGTTTTTCATTTCATGGTAATATTAAATTAAAACAAACATCACAAGACATTACCTGGGAACACCCATATATCAGATCTACAAAATGCACTTTAAAGGGAGGCCTTTTATGAACATGTGTTTTACTATGGTGTTGAAAAAACATCACTGTTTACATGGCAAAAGGTGGATGATTTCAGGAAACAGCAAAAAGCCTCATACAGATTATGAACCATTCCATCACTGCTTCAAATCAAAGCTTTTCTAAAACACCTTCTAACTGTTGAAACTGGAAACCATTTCAAACTCATTTAAATCCAGGTAGTCTACAGGTGCCTAAATCCAGTTTTAGACAAACAAGGCCTTAAAAGTCCTCATGAAAAGTCTTACATTTTAATTTCTCTGGTTTTCATAGTCACTGGTATTTGATCTAATGTTCACATTTTTGAGTTTTTAAAGCTGCAACTGCCCCCAATGTTTCTCTTTTTGTCTTTGGACTGAACCTAGGTTTTTTTTTTCAGTTTTGTATTTAAATAATATAAATAATTTGATTAATTTGTCCATTCTTTAAGTTAGTTGTATTTTATTTGTATTGTTCAAATGCCATTATTATATATCTTATTACCTTACACAATTAAGGATTAAATTACTGTA
The DNA here is from genome assembly GCA_029823295.1 of Pseudamia nigra. NCBI lineage: Eukaryota > Metazoa > Chordata > Actinopteri > Kurtiformes > Apogonidae > Pseudamia > Pseudamia nigra. Next base: position 1,960 of record JAQQAE010003434.1, on the reverse strand, counting down.
CAAGAAAATGTATCGCTAGATTCATTTACAGAAAGAAGGTAGAGATATTGTAGACCAATTGTTCAAAATTCTTAGTTAAGTGGTTAAAAATGATCTCAAAAAAGGGTGGGGAAGCATTAAATCTATCATCTGATATGTGTAGACATCCTGAAATAATACAGAGTCATTTCAAAGACAGAGAGGTAAGGAAATCTGCTGAACATTTCATATAGTTGAAAAGCCCAATATGTGAACCATCACATCCCAAAATAAATCACTTCCACAAAATCTCCACTGCCCTGCACTTCTTATCAATCAACAGATTTGATAAAACCTGCTGAATTAGAGTTGAACCACTTTTTTAAAACTGTGCTGTAACCCTGGTTTTCTCCCTGTTCCTTCTGGATAACCTCATTCTAGTTCTCAAGCTGCTGCGGCATCACATTAGTTTCCATCAGCCTCGTATTGCCTCTGACAGGGAAACCGCTGAGACTTGGTGTTAATGAAATGTGTGTTTACAGCTGGGAGATGTTGGGGAGCGTCACGCTGCCTGGGACAGTCCACTTCATTCCACAGCAGAAGCTCTCGGGTCGTTTCGAAGAACAATGAAGATGTTTTCCATACACAAATACCTCCACCTTCTCCTTTGTTAAGTTCATTGTCTCTTTCGTGTCTAAACATTTCAAACAGACCATCTCTTTGAACTGTAAATAATCTCTCGAGGAGTATACATACCACATGCATATTCATTTTCTGCAGCTTGTGACAGTCTCGGAAACCTCCTAGAACACTGGTCACACATCACTTCTTTCCATCTACAAGTTGCTTTTGTGCCAGTTCTGAGACTCACAGTGCAGCAGTACATGAATATATGCAAATGTATGAGTCTCATTATGCATCTGACTTGCCTTTGGTTCAAACTGTCAGTTTTAATGGGCCATTTGCAATTGAATTACACAATGTTTGATGTATGATTGACAGTTTTGATATTTGGATTGTGTAAACTGTTACCCTGACAGCAAAGTCAAACAGCTGTCAGACCATCCTGTTCCATGTCTCTCATCTCTCTCAGCTGATTTAGTGCATGGAGTCCTACGATGTTGACTATAAACCCAACATTTCTTCTGACTGGCATTTATTTTTAGTATGTGCTGATGGTACAAAAAGAAAAAAAAGAAAAGCACGTAAGAAAACAGTCCACGAGAAGGGATGGCAACAACAGGCAGTCAGTCTTGTGGTCAGTCTACACTGGCCCTGAGGAAAATGAAATGAATAAAATAATTTAATAGTGAACAAAATGTGAACCAAATAATCTGCAAAATAAACAGAAACGAGCAAACAATGACTGGAGTATTTTTTGTAGTTCTAGACATTTTTTTTTCACTTTGTGTCAAAAAATAGCTCTTTAGATTGTAAAGGCTGTCAACCCTTGTCCTATAGCGTTCAGTCCCGCAGCATGAGAGTTTACAAACCATGCCCCCATCCTCTGAAATTTGTGTCAGCACTTCCCTGAGCTGAAAACCCATACCTACGGAAACTAGCATTGTAACAGATGTTATTCGCCCACTACATCTGCTCCACTTTCCACTCCACCTGGTATTTGTGTCCATCTGAACTACAATACGTTTAGCCAGGCATTTTAGCAGATGAGTCTGTCCAGCCACTGTTCAGCCAGGTCTCACAGAAACAGATGTAGTGATTTCACATTGCCCGTCAGTACAGTTGGTAGTGTAATTATATATATGCATATATATTTATATGCGTGTGTGTCTGTGTGCTTATATGCTAATGAGCACAATATGCTAATGAGCTGATACCAACATCCTTAGGCAAGACCCTTTGCGCGATGGCCTACCTCATACAATAATGAGAGACAAATGAATGAACGACATGCCGGCTCAGATGTCGCCCGGCCAAACAAGGTCTGTGTCAGGTGCTGGGGAACCAGAGCACCTCGATGAAAAATGGGCTACTGGAACAC
>JAQQAE010003433.1:0-20244 GCA_029823295.1 Pseudamia nigra | reverse complement strand
CAACACGGGGCTGCAGGCTGGATACGAACCTGGGCCGCTGTGAGCAGGTTAGGAGCCACACATGGGTGTGCACTGCCAGGTGCTCTACCAACTGAATTATCGAGGCACCCCTAAGGCTGGTAATTTTTAATAAAGTAGAGGTAGCCCTTAGTTGTCCTTTCCAGTGACAGTCCTCCTGAGACCCCGTTTCACCACAGAGATTTTGGCGACTGCACATAGGGACACTGTGAACAATACTTCCATTTGCAATTCTGATCTGAGTCTGTTTGGTTTGTTGTTGAGGAAGATACACATATTACTCATTTAAACATGTCAAGTCAAACACATAAACTACCATAAAGAATACAAACACTTGAAGAAATAGCAGAACCATGACGTCTATCTTCATTCAACAAACATTGTCCCATTGTTGTTTTTCTGTAAAGTTCCAAAATCAGGAATGTGATTGCAATTGTGATTCACTGTGTTGACCGTCAGTAAAATCATGGCAAACGAATTAACCTGCTGATATGACATGTTGAAGGTATTGAGTCACGTTCTATAATTCTGTATACATGCATGTTTGCGAGGTTGCTTGTATACGAGTTTTTTCCCACCTCCGCAGTTTTCACACATTAGCTCTTTGGTAGCATGCTGTGCATCAAAGACAGGGAGTCCTTTAAAGCTCATAACTTGGGGAATTGTAACAATGCCATCTCATTGTCAAATGCCCCTCTCTGTGTTTGTTCACACCATATGGAAGTTTCATAGTCAGAAGGGTAAAAAGAATGTTTACATCCCAAACTGTTCTGACCTTCTCACTGAAATCTAATTATAAAATGTAACTTTTATTTAGTCATTGTTATCAAATCACAGTGAATGGCAAGTGCGACGAACAGCACTCCAGTGGGAGGATGAATTAGCCTCACTCCTGAAAGCTTTTTCCACTGTTGTACTCAAGGACAAAGGGCAAATCCTCTCATTTCATCAGTGTGCAGGCCTGTGCATCTTAACATATCACATTCATTTGTTTTATAGAAACGTCTAAGGCGCTTATCTCTTTAAAGGTCGTACTGGTGGCTCTGCAGGTTTTAGCCCATTCTACACGTCAAACTTGATTAACATGCAAGATTTTTTTTTAATGCACGATATAAGTTCATTGCCTATTATACTGCATTATTTATGTATTATTTTGTGCCACTAGGGTATAACCAGTGGTGGGTAGAGTAAATACAAACAATACTTATGTAGAAGTAGAAGTACTCCTAAAAATAAGTAGTACTTGAGTAATAGTAGAAATCTTTGTCATAAAAACTATTCAAGTAGTGAATAACTTAAGGATCTGGAAATTGTTCTGTCAATTTTATTCAGTGTTTATTTTTACTCATATTTGTCAATTTTCTAGGTTATATTGTACTTTTTTCATAGGATGATGGATGGCTGGATCATTTTTGCTCATTTTTGTGCATTTGGTTGATTTCTGTTCAGTTTTATTTCATCATTTTTACTTGATTATTTGGTTCATTCTGCTCATTTTGTTGTGTATTTTTTCATTGTCAAATTTTGTTCGATGTACATATTTTGAATTTCTGTCATTGTTTTGATCTTTTTGCTCATTTTGCTGATTTGTGCTCAGCTTCATTGGTTACTTGGATCATTTTTGTGGATTTACTTGCTTATTTTGTTTATTTTTGCTCATTTCGTTGTTTTTTTTCAGTGTCACTGGTTATAGTGTATTTTGGCGCAGCGGACCCGGCGGGGGGAATTTCTGTAATTTCTGTAATCTGAGTGTACAGCACTTTGGTCAGCTTTGTTGCTGTTGTAAAGTGCTCTATAAATAAAGTTTCATTCATTCATAGTGTACATTTTTATTAATTTACTTGATTATATATTTTTACTTTTGCTTGTTTTGTTACATATTTGTTCATTTTAAAATATATTTTGTTCCTTTATTGTTACTTTACTCAATTATTTTCTTAATTTTGCGCTTATTTGTTATTTCTGTTGCTCATTCAACTCATGCTCGTTGAGTTGGTGTAAAATGTAACTGTTGTAACTGAGTAAGAGCAAAAATTACTCTATAAAACAGCTACTCTCAGAAGTACATAAAATAGGAAAAATCTACTCAAGTACATGTAAAGGAGTAAATGTAATTGAGCACTACCCACCTCTGGATATAACCGTAGTAATGTGCTCAGTTTGTGGTGGGGAACATCTTACAGTGAATATCAAATTGACTTAAGGTCCAGTGTGTAAGATTTAGGGGGATTTTGGAGGATTTGGAGTGATCGAATTGCCAAAATGGAATATAATCTTGACTTCAACAATTGCATTTTTGGTGTTTTGTTTTTTGTGAATGCCATAATCAACTTTCTTGTTTAGTTTTAATTTTTTAGGAGGTTCATTCTTGACATCTGCTACATTTGAGTATGGACCAGGGTTAAAATTTTATGGCAAAGAGCGATGTTTCCCATGCACAAGCTATCAAATTCTCATGATCCTTCTCACATCTTCCATATGGTACGTGTCAGTTTTCTAGAATTGATTTTGTGTCAACGGAGCTTGGGAGTGTAATGCTTTTTGGCAGCTACATCTTGGATATTAGAGTCTGCTGCAAGGAAACATATGAAATTCATCCAGTAACTAACATGCTCGCAGAAAGAATTACGCGTATTAGTTTTAATTTGATGATGAATAAAACTTATCTACATCTGAAAAGAAAATGAGGGCTTTTACAGATTTCTTTTCACATTTCCCTCTGCGCTAAACAGTTGCTTATTCACGCCTTTGCTTCAAACACTGGATAGACTTCAGTATAATCCCCTAAGACATGCACAGCAAATTGAATTCAATGATCATCTACAACAGTCATGTTTTATATTTTGCCGAGTGCTCTATGCTGTCCACACTAGCTTCTTTCTTTTTATTGTTGCCTGGTAAATTTAAGCCAGTGATAGCCATCTTCTTTCCCTGAAATACACCCACATGTCATTACTTTTTGAGATATTAAATTCTTGCAGTGGATTTAAACAATCCATCCAATAGGTGTCTGGGAGGAAAGTCAGCTCTAAGCCTCGAACTGCAAGCTGCACATAACAGGAAGTTTTTCCAGAATACCTCCTGACTGGGATTGTGGAAAGAGAGTATTAATTCTGAATGTTTAAATCAAATTGGTCTGTGTCCAATCTCAAACTCATACGGCAATACAAAGCAATTTCAAGAGAAAACCATGAAAATATAAACTGTAAAGATGTGATGTCTGTGTTTGCAGAGGCAGGTATTTATCCACTTTGTGAGGGGAAACAGATTCATGTCATCATACTGTTCATCAGGTGTGTGTTAGACCCTCTTATTTGAACCCTCTTGAAAATGTATCCTATCTTTACTTTCAGAAAATTTGAAAAATCAAAATCAAAAAGGGTAAAAATGTGTTTGTTGTCTACGTTCCCCTCAAGATGACTGTGAGTTAACTGGTGGTGACCGTGTGTTTTCATCAAGATCTACAGTCCAGTCGTGGAAGATTACAGGTCATTTTAGTCCTTGGGATCCTGCAAATGTGTTTGAATCGACAGAACAATGCTCAAAATGAACTTAAGAAATGTAACAAAAATGAACAAAATAGGCATCAAAGGGAGCAAAAATGATCAAACATGAGCAAAATAAGCAATGAAATTAACCAAATTGCACTAAATGAAAAATGAAAAAAAATGCATGTTTTTTTTGGAGAAAATGAACAAAATGTGTTAAATAAGCAATTCAGTGAACAAAACTGAAGAGAGAGGGACTAAAGATCCTTGTTTGCATAAAATATCTTATCTTACATGAGTTTTGACTTTATGATTACATGTGCTCTTAGAAGTCCTAAGTCCCTGGGATCCTGAGGATGTGTTTGAACAGAAATGAAGAAAATGCTCAATAAATGTAACAAACATAAACAAAAAAGGACAAAATAATCAGGGAAGGGAGCAAAAATGATCAAAAGTGAATAAAATAAGCAATATATTTATTCAATCTGCATTATAGGAAAAATAAAAAATACAATGTCTTGGAGAAAATGAACAAAGTAAGCAACGCAATGAGCAAAGGGACAAAATAACCTTTGCATAAAATATCTTACCTTATTGGACTTTAGGGGCTCTATATGTATATCTATTGAATATAAAAATGAATACATAGCTACCAATAAAATATTAATGGTAGTTGATTAAAAGCATTATTGTTACAAATTAGCCCCCCCTTTAGTTGTGATCCCAGAAATGCTGATTCTTTTTCTTGTTCATATAGTATATTTATGTGTGAGTATGTATTAGAGAATGGAAGTTCTTATGAGCATGAGCTGCTACATGTGAATCTATACCTAATGAACAGTTATTTCATTTAGAAAGCATTTAGATGTGGGGGTGCAATCAGGTGTCCCCTTTCAAAACTCCATCCCCCAAGGATACACACATAGACACTGTGACTCCATGACTCTAAACGAATACTGAATGAATGTCTCCTGGCTGCTATCTCACTATCTAATTATTCCTTTTTTCATTAAATGGGTAAATCAGATTCTAATTAGCTAGGCTGTCATTCAGTGGCCGGGGAGCTAGAGATGGTGAACATGCATTGGACAGCATCGTTTTGAATGTGCACACATCTGTGTGTGTGTGTGTGTGTGTGTGTGTGTGTGTGTAATAGCATATGCTCTTCTCTCTGTCCCTAGGGCAAGGTAGAGGTCTCTGATAATTACTTTTGTTGCACCAGGATGGAATGCCAGTAGAGAGCAGGAAAGAAGCCAGCAAAAACCAGTCAGGTGTTAGACCTTTGATTAAAGCTAAAGTATCTGTATCAGGTATGCACGCTTAGGAAGGTACGCTACTGATCAAAAATCTGGACACAGCTTCTCCTTCAGTGGTGTCTTTATTGAAAAAATCTAGAAAGAAGTAGTAAATAAGTGTTAAATAATCTAGAACATGTTTTATATTTTCTACATTTTTTTAAATATTACATCAGATTCATGAGATCATCACCAGGAATGGTTTTCACATCACGTGTGCCTTGCCAAGAGTTAATTTTGTGATATTTCTTGCCTTCTATAGCCTTGGCCAAACGGAGTGTTTTGAGATTTGTTCCCTCTGGGATCCGGTATCAAAAATTCATGTATTCGGGCTCCTAAAACACTGGCTCTGTGTGGACCAAATATGATGAAAAAAAAAAAAAATTGTGGATGCTTCTAAACTCATCTATGTGTGGACGGCCTCTTAATGCGCTTTAGACAGTCAGTTGTCTTGTGCAGAAGAAGGGCGGGTACAGAGTCAATAGCCCTATTTGCGCTACTACAACTAATCTCATGTCATCTCATGACAGTTAAGTAAAGACAAAAGGCAGTGCCTCAAAGAAACGAACATCAGTCAATCCAAAAATCTTTTTGCTTCCCCAAGTGCAGTCATCAAAAGTGTCAAACACCATGATGAAACTGGCTCTCGTGACGGCCATTTCAGTTTAGATTAGTTTATTAAGCTTATATGGTACGGACCATGTGCACAAGAAGCACTGGTCTCTGAAGGACCCTATGCCTCAAATAGGGTTTGATGGTTTTGGCGACTGCAATTGTGGATAAATTCAAAGTTCTGGAGTTTTCACAGATTGTTTGATCTGATTGACTGGCACAACAATGAACATAATAAAATACAGAAGAAACACTGAAGGAGAAGGTGTGTCTAAACTTTTCATTAGAAATGTATTAAATAATTAAATTGTCTTTACTTTGGAATACAGTGCAGTGTGCTTTACATGCAGGAAACAACTTTAAACGCAGATCATATGTCGGTGTGAAACATGGGACGTTGCCAGTTTCTAAATGACTGTCTTCCTCAGTTTGCTCTGCTTTGTTCTACATGTTTTATCATTAAGCAAAGAAACCATCAAAAGACATAAAGCAGAGAAGTGGGTTGTGTAACATTAACCATGGCTCCTCTGACTAATTGGCCCTCAGGAGATTCAATGCAGAGGGACAGTGTTTTCCCATTCCCATCTTACAGCAGGACCACCATTACTGCTCCGTCTTTGCGTTTTTGCAAGCGGGCGTAGAGTTTACAAGGGTCTGACCATTAAGGGCATGTGTTTATGTGCATGTGAAAGCGTTTGCAAGGCTCCTCGAGGACTTTTATGTGCCATAGACGTTTCCTGTCTGATTGGATTTGGCAGTGTTGTTCATCCCAGCCCTGTTTGAATTAGTCGTATTGCTGTAAAACACTTCAGAAAATACGATCTCTCTCAGATAAGATAAACATCAACTCATCAGGAATTCAGGCCCGGTACGATAGAACAAGCCTGCCAGAGTTTACCATCAGAAAACCTTGTGTGGAATGTCAATGTCCCTCACTACTGATTCGGAGTCTAAGCCTAACGCAGGCCCCTTTGGCTCTAGGGACCTCCTAAAGATATGTTTGGGAGGATTGTGAAATTTGCAGGACCTTTGCATTTGACTGCTTGTTTTGTGCCTGCCTGCTCTTCTAAGTTTTAATTGCAGCAGGGAAACAAAGAGAAAGGACCTGCCTTGTTTCAGAGTCTGTATATCCCATGCGCTTAAATGTGTGTGTGTGACAGTGTTTGTAAGTACTGGTGGGAATTTGGATTTGGGCTAACTGAGAACAAAGACATTCCTGCATAATGTTCATTTCTGAGCATCACCACTCAACACACTCCCTCACACACACACTTTATGTTGCTGTAAATTGGCAGCCTGTATGAGATTGTTTGGTTAGTTTCTGGCCCTTTCTTCCCAAGTTCGAGATTGCGGATTATTCCTGTACTCACCAATAAAGAAAAGGTTGTTTTTGATGTAAAATAATAGACAATGTTACAGTTTTATAGACCACAAAGTAACATTTGTCACCAAAACGTGGCCAAAACTCAGTAGATCATTGCAAATTACTGGATTATATTTCTGTGAGGCATATAGATTTTTCAGAAGAGGGATTTCATCAGCTCTGTTCTGTCATTAATTTATGATGACTTATGGGTGTCTTTACATGAAACATCCATCCGCTTGTCAACAAACAGAAACACACTGACAGAATGCAAAAATGATAAAGAAAACATCAGAGTGCAAGCCGTACACTAAGGGTTGTGCATGTTATACACAGGTGTACAGTCCATCGGCAGCATAGCTCACACATATTGACACCAGCCTTTGATTTCAAACCTTAGGAGAAAAACCTGCACTACAGTATGCTATGGAATAGACATCTTCACCTCTGCTGCTGTCGGTGTGTGTGTGTGTCTGTCAGTGTGTGTGTGTGCCTGTGTTTGTACTGCACTGAACACTTAATCCCTTTTTGACCTACACAGATTCTGTCCAGATAGCAACACCTGCATCATTCACACCACACTACATTATACAGTGACTGTGTGTTTGAATAAAGGACAATGTATCTGTGCAACACAGTGGTTAACCACAATCTAACACGCTTATGGTGATGATACAAACCTCAATTTGTCATTGCGCATTGTTAAAGGATTAAAAGATGTTTTTTTTTTCACTCTTTGATTCCACTTTCTTACAGACCCCAATTCCAGTGAAGTTACGGTATTGTGTAAAATGTGAATAACAACAGAATAGAAGATATGCAAATACTTTTCAACCTATATTCAGTTGAATGCACTGCAAAAATAACATGTTTAATGTTCAAACTGATGAACTTTATTGGTTTTTTGCAAATATTTACTCATTTTGAATTTCATGCCAGCAACACATTCCAGAAGAGCTGGGACAGGAGCATGTTTACCACTGTGTTACATCACCTTTCATTTTAACAACACTCAATAAGTGTTTAGGAACTGAGGACACTAATTGTCGAACTTTGAAGAATTCTGTCCCATTCTTGCTTGACGTATGACTTGAGTTGCTCAACAGTCCGGGGTCTCCATTGTTGTATTTTGTGTTTCATAATGTGTCACACATGCTGCCCCGCCCAAGGTCTTCTGGAATGTGTTGCAGGCATATAATTCAAAATGAATTAATATTTGCAGAAAACGATAAAGTTTAGCAATTTGAACATATATTTTTTTGTCTTTGTGGTGTATTTTATTGAGTATAGGTTGTAAACAATTTGCAAACCATTGTATTCTGTTTTTATTTGTTTTACACAATGTCTGAACTTCATTGGAATGGTGTTTGTATAGATAGTAATGAGCAAATCTGTTTAAGCACTATGATTGACATGGAGCACACAGAAAAAAAGAGAGTTTTCTCTGCAGTTCTTGTTGCTCGCGTCTCAAATGATATCACTACTTAGGAGGTCTACTTCATCCATATGAAGTGTCTGTAAGCTGTTTTGTGACATTTTATGGAGATGACATTTCTTAGAATAAGACATCAAGCATAAAAGAGGAGAAAAGAGGATGTTTTCCCTTTCTCAAGGTTCTTTTTAGTGGTTATTTTGTAAAAATTATCATCTGTCAGAAAAGAAGAAAATTTACTTTCTCTCTTTGCTCCTCAGTTTATTTTGTTGTCAGTCTTCTCTCAGTTCTGCGTGGGTGTTCTGATAGTCGAGCCAGCTCACCACATCTGGGCACTGTTTGAAAGTACACTGTTATTTCAGCAATTAGGCTTAAAAACAAATAGAATACCTTTGCTTTACACTTGCCAGCCTCCATATATAGATGCCAATGTGTTCACACTCGCCAACCTTCCCTCCTGCTTGCACCATGCAAACATAAGCAGGTCATGCACACACTTAATGACATAATGACAGTCGCTGTTTATGTTTGTCATCCATTTTTCATGGCCAATTAGGTGAAATGGAGAGCATGTCTGACTGAAACCTCAGTGATGGCAGGAAATCTCCGGCTTTAGTGGATACAGACAGTGGCTTAGAAACGAGATGCGAGGGAAGCAGATTGGGATGCACACATGATATCATGTATGCATGATTTAGCTCATCTCACATCCCAGATTTAACACTTTCACAATTCTGATTGCATATACTGTTCCATATTTGTGTGCAGATGGGACTGTCTGCGTGTGTTGCTTGCAGACCTACCCAGTATACAGTAAAGTTTCATCAGTTTTGGACTCGCACATCAATCATGGCAGATTAGCTGACACCTCTTCTACCCACACTGCTCTGCTGCCCGCCTGCAGGCCCTGACTGATAGGTGGGTGCTAAAAAAACAACACACATACTTGCCTGATATCAAACAGGAATACAAGGTCTTTCTCTAAAGTGCACACGCATGCACAGACACACATACCCGATACACCTCCCTTGCTTTTTTTGTTTTTGTTTCTCTCTCACTAAATCAATTTTTTTTTTCATTTCACTTGCCGGATCAGTCTATTTTCATGTATACAATTTCCTGTGGCTTGTGTGTATGTGGGTAAATGTGTGCTTATGTGCTCTGGCCTTGTTGTGGCTATATTTCACTGATTGTCGTGTCTCTCTGTGGTGGCTCATCGCCCACTGGGCTCCGTATCAGGCTGATCAAATGCTCAACACTCTGTCTGCCTGATCACACGAGCAGACGAACGGATCCCTGATGATAGGAGCTCCAGATTACAGTCTGCTCTGGACCACCGACCAATTCAGCCCTGAGGCTCTGCCCAGCTGGGACTTGACACTTTGATGGATAGATGGACACATAGAATTAGAGATACGATAACCGATTATTAAAAGGTGGGTGGTATCAAAAGCAGCAGAAAAAATTGCACTATGATACAGATGATTTTATGAGTCACTTGACTTGCAAACAGAAATTCTCTGGTGATCATTGGCAGATGAGTAGTCATTATTCACTTGAACTAGAAAATACTGTGACACTGACTCATAGTTACAGTATGTGTGATGAGAAAGTAAAAATGCTATAGGTGATATAGGCAAATCACTTGTGATGATGATAAAAGCCTCCGGTTATAAAATTCTAGGAGCATTTTTCTCTTTTCTAACAGAAGTCGCACTCAAAGCAAAGTCAGCATCACAGGTTGCTTTGATCATGCATCTTGCATTTGCTGAGGGCAAAGAGGTGAGCTGGTACCATAAATATAAGGCACCTGCATTTATGGAGGTGCCTTATATTTATGGAAATGGCAGAATTCAAATAAACTTCCTGAAATAAATTTGATGAGCTATTTCGACTAGGGCTTGGGAATCTGACGTCACCAGTGCAATGCATTTTGGGACCTATGTACAGCTCACACAGCTCACCACAGTGATTGTATGAGAATAACCTCTGTTTTGAACTAATAGTGTTGATATTGGACCATTTTTTTACAATTGTTGGTTGCTGTTATATTGACTGCACCCATTGTTCAAATGACTTTTTTGTAAAATGAAAGCCGGATGGCATGCAATTTTTATGTTCCAGCTTGAAAAGGACATCAAGGAGTGGTGAGGGACTGGTTGTCTGTCTGTCTTTGTGTCAGCCCTGCGATGACCCCACCTTCACCCTGAGTTAGCTGGAATAGGCTCCAGCCCCCTCCCCGACCCTTGTTCCTCACAAGGAAAGGGGTAGAAAATGGATGGACAGATGGAGTGGTGAGGTCAGAGCTACCAAAAGACGCATGTCCTAAAACATCTAAAATATAATAAACATAATCAGTGTTAAATGATGTTTTTTTCACTTGAAGCTATTATGATAAAGTGTTTGCTGTACAGAGAAAGAGAAACAACTTCGCTTGGTAAATACAACGAGCTTCTGATTTTCTGCTTTAAATATTTGCAGATCTTGTACCCACCTGTTCGTAAATTGCACATGTGCCTAAAGAGACTTGTAATTTTTAAAAATCGTTCTGATGTGTACTCACATATGCCACAAACAAAATACATGGAAAGTCTCCCTAAATGATAGCATCGCTAGTCGCTCTAGACACTTTTTTTTTTCTTTCTGTCCAAATGTAGCTTTTAGATTTTAAAGGTTGCCGACCCCCGCCGTAAAGGGACAACCTGTACAAACAAACCCATACCCACGGCAGCAGCAGTTGTGTTCTGTATTTATGTAGTGTTTATAATACATAATTACAAGTATGTTTTTTAAAATTATAGCCTGATCATCTCAGCAGGAAAAGAGATGAAAAGGAAATCACAGAATGCTAAGAGATCCTGAATATTACAACAACGAGAACCACCTGCTAAGCTCTGCAAGGCCTGTGCTGGAAACAAAGCCAATCATGCTCTAATATCCAGGCACAGTATGTTGCCCTCAGTAGCACAAATCATACTATTTGAAAAAATGTGGTCTTACACATAAACCCACATGCACACCTGTAGATTATGCTCGCTATTGTGTCTGTCTTGGTTGAGTGGACCAGTAATATCAGCCCATGGGACCAGCTAAAATTGGCAGCCCACACAGGATGAGGATATGTGTCAGCACTGTGTTTCTGTGTGTGTTTGTGCATTTTTGTGAGACTACACCCTGCCTTTTCTTGATTAATGGAGTGTGAAGGGATTATGCTGATTCAGTTCATAACTGGGGCATGGTGACACAGTCATTACACAGGTGAGTGTGAGACTATGTGTGTGTTCTGTGGTGTGTGTCCTTGCATGGCTGTTTTTCCTCACACAACCAGGTGAATGGTGGAGCAGTGTAAACGTCCCAGTCCTTTTGTCCTCTATGCCAAAGGCAAACATGGCAGAGAGCTCTCCCTAATCCCCTCCTCTAGCCTTATCTAAACTATACCTGAAAGCAAAGAAGGTGGAAGAAGGAAAGGGAGAGAGAAGAGAGGTGTGAATGCAGGGTGAAAGTGGAGTAGAGGAATTGTGCAAAGAAAGATGGGTAAATGAAGAAGGGATGGGAATGCTGGGAGAAAGATGAGAACAAACACTGATACAGGATTAGTGAGATGTGTGGAGATAAGAAAGAAACAAAAGAGAAACAACAAGTGAGAACAAGAAAAACAAGTAATGTAACAAATGCAAACAAACAGTAAAATGAAGTCATAGAAGTGTAAGGAGGGGTATGAAATTCTGTGCCTGAAGTAAAATATCCGTGAGTGTTTCCTGTTTATAATCTGGTTTCTTTTTGAGTGACCTAAAAGTGTCGATATGTAATGAATCAGGTGCAAAAGTTGGGCAAGTCACTAGTTTCACTAGTTTTTCTTTATATTTATAATTTTCTATATTGTACATTAATACTGAGGACATCCAAACTGAAAGAACACACATGGAATTATGTAGTACCCAAAAAGTGTTAACCCTGAACATGTTTTGTATTTTAGAGTTCAAAGTGTCTATGTGTAGCTTGATTGACTGTTGTGCACACTATTGCATTTTCTTATCAGATTTATGACACCTGGAGTGATTATCACATCACAGCTTTGCCTGGTAAGAGTTAATTTGTGCCATTTCTTGCCTTCAGCTGGATGGTGAGCATGCCCAGATTAGGACTTACACGACCTATTATTTTTAATTATAATTAAAATCTTGTACATGAACAACTCATGGGCTCACAGTGGAAATAAAGAAAATTAAAAAAAAAAAAGAAAATGACTTGCAGAGGATGGATTCAGTCCCCCGATCTCTGGGTTACGGGGGTTTGAGTCAGTAGCCCTATTAGTGCTACCACAACTATTGGACAAATCCATATCATGGCAAGAAACACTCAATTAAGTAAGTAGAAAAGAGAGTCCATCATTACTTGAAATGAAATGAACCTCAGTCAGTTTTAAAATCTCAAAAACTTAGAATGTGTCCCGAAATGCATCACCATCAGATATTTTCTGAGGTGCTTTAAATTGTCAGTTTCTGAAGCTCTTATTTATAATAAACTTATCTTATCCAGCAGATGTACCTCTTCATCTTTCTTTCCTTCCATGGTCCTCATAAGAGCCAATTTTATCAAGTCATTCGATGGCACTTGGGGACACTTGAGATTTTTTCAGATTGACCTTCTTTTCTTAAAGTAATAATGAACTGTCCCTTTTCTTTACATACTACCTGAGTGTTTCTTGCCATAATTTGGATTTGTACAGTACTTGAAATAGGATTAATAGGGCCAACCCTTCGTCAGCACAAGACAACTGGTAGTGTAACGCACATTCAGCTGGCAAGAAATGGTGCGAATTAACCATTTCTATGGTTATTATTTCTTGGCGAGTCACACCTGTGAATCGAGAACCATTCCCTGTGACTCTGGTGAGAGAATGCAATGAGGATGTAAAGCTGAATGTAGCTACTTTGGACAATTTAAATGTATAAAACATGTTCTGTCCTGCTTACCTCTGTTTTGTTTACTGCATGATTCCATTGCCGTTATTAAGGTACAAAGGTAAAAATAATTTTTTTAAAAAGATGAAAAATCTATTTGTCTCCAAACTTTTGACTGGTAGTGTTTTTTTTTTTTTTTACTGTGTTGCATTTTCTGAGTTCAGGTGGAAAAAAGTACCTAAGAAAAAGATATCATCACCAAGGCCACCAGCGACATTTTGCTACACTCAAATATGCATTTGTTGTCTCTTATTGAAGCAGAGACACAGATGCAAAACATACAAACGGGAAATAACAGAGAATAGAGAAGGGTTTTCATTCTTGTGAATCAACAGAACACAAAAATGTGTGTGTATTTGGAGGAAGATGAGCAAAAGAGGCTGAGTAAACGTTGCTAGATCTTTTGCCAATTTCTTGAACCAGTTAAGTGTAACATTTCTTTTTGTTTGAGAGATGCTATGATGTGGTGTTTTCTCAGCTGCTGTGATAAGGCTTCAGTCAAATGCAAAGGCAGTCATGTGAGCTTAGACAGGGGTTACAATGTGGAAATCTTTGACAATGTTATTGGTGTTTTCAGGCTAATCCCAACAAGATCTTAACTGTTTCATCTTGTATTGTTTTTCTGTTCAACGTGTTGCACTGATTTCTGCACTTGCACACAACAAGTTGATGGATTCTTCCACTGTTGTTGGAGTCTGCTCAAAGATTAAGAGGAGCAGTACACGGAAGCAGAAAAAGATTAGTCAGAGGATGCAGATGGTTGTGTTGGAGAACACAGAGGACATTTGGTTTTCCTCTCTTCTCCATTTCTGTGGGTCTCATGCTCTCCCACTCCTGCTTGTATGTGTGTCTGCACCCATTTACTCTTCATGCCAGTTGTTATGTATGAAATACAGAAGCTGTGTCATGCACATTTTACACAGATCAACACCTGCACACACCCAACAAACCAGGCATGTGGAAGACAGACAGAGAGTGTTTATGAGGAATCTAATAAAGATAGTCCCAGCTGCCTGTCTGTCCAGTCTCTATGTCTCCACAGCAATAATCACACCAGTTTCTTTTTGTCTCATAGGTTTAGTCGACAGAATAATGCTTGCATGAGTATTATGCTGCCTGTTTTAAAAAGTTCTTGATAGACATCCTGTATAACAGCTACTTAGGAATTTTGTTGTGTGGCTACCAGAATAACAGATTAGTATCATTGTTTGATGATTAAGAAAGGTTATATCTGTGTCGAAAATTTAGAAGCATGTGCCCCTAAGAACTACTGCATGCTCCATTAGTGGTCTTATAGTCAATAGCCCTACTCATGCTACCACTGCTGTACGAATCCATGTTATGGCTGGAAACACTCAGTTAAGTTAAGAGGAAAGACAGTCCAACATTACATTGGTCAGTTAATCTGAAAAATCTCAAGAACTTTGAATGTCTCCACAACTGCAGTTGCCAAAACTACCAAACGCCATCTGTGGTGCTGCAAATTGGTGATTTCTGAAGCTGGTAATGCTAATAAACTTCTCAGCTGCAGCAGAGGTAGCTCTTGGTCTTCCTTGAGAGCCAGTTTCATCATATTGTTTGATGGATTTGGTGAATGCACTTTGACATATCCCAAAGTTCTTGAGATTTTTTCACTAACTGTCATTTCTTAAAGTAATGATGGACTGTTTTCCTTTCAACTTACAAAACTGAGTTTATGAATATCATGTCCTAATATGGATTTGTACAGTACTTGTAGCATCACTAACTGGGCTAATGACTTTAAGAAATCTCATATCTGAATCAAAACTCTAGAAGCATGTGTATATAAGGACTACTGCACATTTAAATTGATTCATGAACTTATATAATGTGTTGGTGTCAAGGTATCTCATACAAAACATGAATTTACTTCAAATATAACATGTCTGGAAGCATATCTTTGGTATTTTGTCATCTAGCGAGTGTTTTTAAGTGCCTCTGTGGGTGCGTATAGTCATATGGGTGTATGTGTGTACATGATGAAGTGCTAGGCAATGAGCTGATTGGCCATATGTCTGTGTAAATGAGCTCTTTATTTAATAAGGCTGGTGATCTAAATTGTCATTACTGTCAACATTTAACTGTGGTCCTCCCTGCCAGATGGTATATGGTAATATATCACAGAGATGAGCTTTCTCAGATTACTCTTTACCCATTACATGATAACTCCTTCTCAGATTAAGAAATGCTCCCACATTCATCTTAAAGACATCTTTAGATTTTAGTTAACATCTTAGTATTCCCCTAGGCATGTGTTGTAGGACATTCTCCTGGTCTCAGACCTAAAGTTTACCTTCTTGAAAGGAAAGAAGAGAAGCAATCTTATACTGAAAATTCGCAACCAAATTCTTATAATTCAAGAAAGAAACAGTCTTAACTCAGACTGAAGTGATGCAAGGGGTGCCACTGTCTCAAGCCATGTATCCAGCATGTTTTTGTCTGTCATGATACTTCCTCTTGGCATAATTTCAGTTTTGAGGATGGCTGGATGATAATACAGCAGGTTCCTCTTCTGACAATACAAGAGCACTGATGAAAATGTCAGGCATGTTTGATAATGACTGGGATGTCCCAGACGAGGTCAGAAGCAAGAGAAGGCAATTAAACAAGTGCTCGACTGTCTTATCACAACAGCTTGCAGACACTTGAGCAATTTAACAGGAGCTGAGACTAAAATAAAGCCTAACCATGCTTCATGCTAAATGTAAAGCTATATATAATTATAATAGTTAATTTTTCTTTTTTATTGGTTACTGTCACTTCCTCCCACAAATGTCATAGAAACCACTGCTACTGCCTGATGTGTTTGCCTTTGCATTATGAGCGGCAGCGGATGGACAAGTGTCATATAATAACGGGGAGGAAGTATGATCGAGTGGCGAGGGAGAGCTTGAATCGGAGATACAGATTTAGACCAATTTGTACAAAGAGGGAGTGGTGTGCAGTGAGTTTAGAGGCCGCTTGTGAGAGTAAAAGAGAATGAAGGCACAAGAAAAGGCTGAATGATTTAGAAATATGGGTTCTTCGACTGTGTTTATGTAGCGAGTGCTCTATCGTAATGTCTATCTGTCTGCAGTGGTCCTGTCATCATGCTGCCTTTTTATGAATGGCTTCATGTCAGCACAGATCAATTTGTTCTTATTTGGTCTCATTTTCAGATCTCTGTCAAATCTCACATATGCTACCAGTCAAAAGATTTTTTGGATTGACCTTCATTTTTTTAAATTTTGGACTGTTTTTCCTTTTATGTGAGTGTTTCTTGTCGTCATATGGATTTGTAGAAGCACTCATAGGGTATTAACTCTGTATCCACCCTTCCTCTATGCAAGACAACTGATGGAATTTCTGAGGTCCTCGTCGGACATTTCAACTTGAATGCTGACTTTACAATTCAATATGGCTGCCTCTTACTACCACTGAATGAACACTGCTTTGTTCCACACTACATCAGTCATACACATGGTAGTGTTGATTTTTTTTTTTTATCTCTCGCTGTTTGGTTGTGCAAAATGCCATGTGCCATTGTTATGAGGTGGAGTACGCGTTTGGGATTTGTCTGTGCTCTGAACGAGCTGGCTTCATGTCACCCCCACCTCCAAGTGCCGAGGTAAATGAAATGCATCGTAAAGCACATTAAGAAAGCAAGAAATGGCACAAATGAGCACATCTGTGAATTGAAAGTCATTCCAGGTCAATCAAAGTGCCTGCTTTGGACAATCTAATATGTAATGCAGGTTCTGTGCTGTTTAACACGTTTTATTTAAAATATAATGCCATAAATGTTCTTTCACAGTTTGGACATTTTCAGCATTAATGTACAATGCTGAAAATGATAAAAAAGAAAAACCACTGCAGGAGGCGTGTCCTGGCAGTGCATAAACATTAATACACTAATCTCATATACACAGTCTCTTTTACACATTTTTGCCCTGTCTTTTGTTGCATGTAATGTATTTTGGCAGGGTTTTTTTTTAATGTTTACTTTGGTCACACCATTAAAGCTTCAAAGAACTGAACAGAACTAAGTGAAATAAAACAAAATGAGCACATCCAAGCTTCTTTTCCCGTTGTCAGGATAATACTTTAGCTGCTTATCACCCTGACTGAAATATTTATCCGGAAATATTTGGCTTAGATTAGTGTGAGGGTTTCCAAAGATTAAAAAATAACAAATTCCCCCTGTGAAAAGGGAAAGTGAAATAAAGGCAGTTAATGCACCACGTCAGTGTCCTAACAATTTCAACCACAGAGTAAAAATCAGCTGTGTCTGAAGAGGAGACATGCTGTGGCTTTGGCAGTTTGGCATATTGCTTTTAATGTGGCATGTTGAGAAACACACCCAGCAGACAAGAGACAAGCACTTGCTTAAAGTGGATGCCGTTAATGTTGAAACTGCAATTCATTAGGTGTTTTCTTTTTATTATGTCTGTTCCTCCTGTCTTTAAATGCACATCTGCAAAGTTTTCATTCATTCTGAGCTGTCTGAGAAAATTGGCCTCCCTTTGCTTCTTTTTCTGTGTGTTTCAGTCTTTCTCTTTGTCTCCATCTCTCTCTGTCTCTCTCCCTGAAGGGGGTTAAGTGTTCAGGTTAATTGCAGCCCTAAATGGAGCCCCTGCAAAGAGAGTTTTCACACCATCCTTAATGCCCTATATTCTTTCTCTCACACCGTCATCTGTCCTCTATTGTTTTAAAGCTGCCCTTTGGGAAATACATGGGCAACTTGGACGGTGTCCTGTGGAAAATGTGTTCATTGATCATTTGAGAAACAACCTTTTTGTGCATTGTTTTTGTATCTAAGCCTGACCAACTTTACTCAATGAAATTTACACATATTTTGTGTAATGCCTTTTGTACTATTAGATGTCTTTCTCCTTATGTTTGCACCTGACACATTGTCCAGTAATTCCTGTTGCCTGCAGGACCACAAATCCATCAAGTTATATGTGAGTAGATGTGGGAAAGTGACAATAGTCTGATAGACTAGGTTCGGTTGTAGTTCCAATATTCAGCTGGTTCCAGTTTGCTTTCACAATGCACTTTATCAAACAAAACAAGCCTTTTGAATAATGTATTCTCCTGCTTGTCAGTCAGGTGCCAAGAATGGCATCTAGTTTTTCAGACCCGAACTACTTCTGTCACATATTTTTAAATATTGTTGATGGAGTTTTTTCACTTTTGTGGAGTACTGCTCTGCTGTTCGGGTGAATCCCAGAGCATCAATTTTCCTACTAATTAGTTTGAAAAAGCAGTTGTGCTATATCTTCATTTGATCATAGTTCTGTGAGAGCTTCTACCTCGTCCTCACTTCACATCTGACCGTTAGCCATTTTTTCCAGCTATCGTGCTACATGTGCGGTTGTTTTGGTTGTGTTGAAGTGAACTGAGACCTACATTTTTAGGTGGACCAGAGTATGATGCTTTGATCCGCACCAAAGTTTGATTGCACATTGACACCTTCCCAAACGAACTAGACTTTCTTAGCAATGAACCAGACTTTGATTAAACAGGGCTGGTGTGAATGCACTTATATTTGACTTTTTGGATTGGATAACTTTTTTGACACTTTATATCTTTCCTCTGTCCTACACAAATGCATTGCAACATTTTCTGCAATAAAGTCAGTAACTGTTTGGTGCCTTTCTAAAGTTGCACTTTTACAGTAGATCTTTCATTAGTGTTTTCTTTTTTAATTCTTTGAACATGAGTAGGGAATCTTCAAACCACACTGGAAGATGTTGGTTAACACTAAACAACAGCTCATTCTTCTTCTCCTTGATGCCTCTGTCTCTTGTTTCTTCCCTCTCATCTGTCATTCCTCCTGTGCTGCCAAAAGACGGCCAGGAGGTAGGGAATAGGAGCAGGGTAATAACAGGGAGGGGAAGAGGAGGGAAGGAAGGATGGAGAGGGAGACGGAAGAAAAAAAACAGGAAGCTGTGCAGTAATTGTGCAATAGAGGGAAGCTGAGAAAAGTACAGGTTTGTGGTTTTCACCTGCTGTGCTGTGGTCAGACACAGGCGTGTTCAGGTGTATCTTTAGATGATCTTCAAGTTTGAATAAAGATGGTAAGGGAAGAACATAATCTATATTTGATGTTGTTGGTTTTGCAGGGCTTTGGTCAGATCTAGTTTTAAATATACATGAGTTTTATGCTTATATAAACTACCTGACAAAGTCCTGGACATATAGTACCTTGTCCTTCAGTGTTTTTTTTTTCTTTCTTTTTTCATTTTCAGCATTGTCTGTAAAAGAACATTTATGGAATTATGTAGTAAACACGCACATGCTAAACAACCAAGAAAATGTCTTGTATTATGTAACCAAAGTCAGAAAAAGGTTGGACAGTATGTAAAATAGCAAATTAAAAATAATGTTTAAAATTTGCTGGGACTTGTGTTTCTTTGTAGACAGTATGAGCACAACATATTTCATGTTTTGTCCAGTCATTGTCATTTTATTCGAAAATAGACAACCATTTATATGGGTCCACTACATGAACAGAAAGAGACTGGGGCACTTTAAGAGCTAAAAATGTGGCAATATTGTTCAAAACAATGTGATTGTAACCAGATGAACAAGTGATTTTAAAGGTGATTTGGTTCAAAAGGAACAGAGGAGGTTTATACAGTCAGGAAGGAAGACACAGTCTCATTAAATACACAAAAAACTGTTGAAATCTCTAAAATGAAAGTTTCTCAAACACAAGTAGTAAAGGATTTGATATTTCTGACAATGCGGTGTGTCATATTATTAACACAGCCTGTGGTATGTGCATTGATCACCGTGCATAACACAGTGAACATAATTCATTAGGCAGACCTATGCTGCTTTTCCAACTCTGGATGGGACTGGCTGTAACCATACAGGATGCACTGGGACATTGTCCAGTGCTGACACACAAAGCTGTAGGCACGAAAAATGCTCTCTCTCCTGTGTCTGTCTGTAGCAGTGTGTGTCTAGTGTTACTCACAAATGTGCGTTTGTGTGTGTGTACATGCGTGTGTGTTTTTTTTTTTGGGGGGGGGGGGCAAAATTAATAAAAAATTTATGTTGA
>JAQQAE010003432.1:0-20245 GCA_029823295.1 Pseudamia nigra | reverse complement strand
TAAAAGCCAAAGGTGCTGCAACAAAGTATTAGTTTAAGGGTGTGCATATTTATGCAACCAGGTTATTTTAAGTTTTTAATTTTTTATTTTCCCCTTTAAAAGTTTCGGTTTGTTTTTCAATTGTGTTGCACAGGTTATAAGTCACATTAAAGGTGGAAAAAGATGTGAAATTATTTATCTTTGTCAATTTTTTACATCACAAGAACCTGGCATTTGAACAGCGGTGTGCAGACTTTTGAGATCCACTGTATATGTATCTATGAAAGGTCCCATACTGTGAAAATATGTTCACCTCTTCAGTCCTAGCCTTTTTGGGCCTTTTTTTTAGGATTTTGATATTTGATGTTGGTGTTGGAGTTGTGTTAGACGTGTGTAAATATGACTTATATGTGCTTGTAGCAGAGTTTCTCCTATTTAATTTGATGTGCAATATGACTGTATATTTGTGTGATTAGTGTAGAGTTTTAGGCTTTCTGTCATGGAGCTTTTTGTTGTGGAATGGCCCCCATGGGGGTCCCCCAATTGCCCAGAGCCCTCCAATTTAGTGACTTTAGGAACTTTAAAGAGGTTAGAACCAGATGTTGAGGTATATAAGGACTTTGCAACGTAAAACAAAAGCTGTGAAAATCTGTTAGTCCTGAGGAATCCACACAACAACATGGGCAGCATTAAAAACAGTTTTGAATTTTCAGGATTTGTAACATCATAAGTCATAGTCAATCCAAAATGCATTAGTCCTGCCCTATGAGCCGATAGAATTCTAAATTTTATGACATCAGAATGTGAAGAAAAAGATCTCCACACACTTTAGTATGTGCAAAAATCTTCCGTATAATTGGTTGTAAGTTACAACCAATCATATTCAGGCTAAAATTAGCCCCGGCCCCATAACTGAACAAATCACAAAAATTCAAAATGGCTTGTTTGGAGGACATTTATAGTATAGTATTGTGATCAAATTTTTGCAGCTTTACTTTCATGCCATGAACTTCATATAAACGTCAAAAGCCAACATAGGTGCATTTTTATAATATTAATCCATGAACTGATTTCTGAAATTCAGTGAAAATTTTTAAAGACTGAATGTGATAACAGAAAAGTTATCCATGGAAATTGCATTAGTCTGTGTTTATAGTCGCTTTGTGCTGCAATCTGACCCCAAACACTGTGAAAATGACCAATCTGAGTGTTGAAAAGTAGCTGTTTATGACAGCTGTCAGTGAAAACACTCAGTGTATCAATCAAGCGATTCCTTCTGAAACCCCAATGAAAAATCAAACCCACACATTTTTATTTTATCAACACGCACAAGTATTTATTAGACATATAACCAACACAGTCAATTTAAGTGTTAAGATTTGGGACCTTTAAAAACTTCCAAAAGGAAATGTAGCCTGAAAGAAAGAATCTACAGAAACAGTCTATGTTTCAGCTGCATCATGTACAAAACAGGAAACTGAACAAGACAAAGACAGCACAAGGTTTAAAAACTGTGGCTCCATTGTCACATTATTTCCGCTTCCATGCTCACCTTACTTTCCAACATCCAGTATATTTAGAAATTCATAGTAAATAAAGTGAATTTAATTACTAACAAGGTGTCATAAAAGTGACTCTTCCTCAAGTTTATAAAACAATGGCATTTCATGTTTCTAAATTAGTTAATATATTGTTTACATGTCAACATTTGTAACAGCTTATAATGTGCTGGACAAGAAAGCCCTGTGCTTTAAATTGGTAGATTACTCATGTTTAAATGTAAATCACAATGAAAACTTAGCTGTGATGTCGGTTTGAGGTTTGCTTGGTTTTCTAAGCACCTCTTTGTAAATCTGTCACACTCTTATTTCACTAAGGTGTTGTATCCGCCCACTCATCATAAAATACTCTGATTGGTCAAACTGCAGCTCATTCCCTTATTGATCTAGGATTAGATTTGGAAATAAAATTAGCATAATGCACTTGTCATGGTCATTTCTCTGAAAGATTGTCAGGAATATTAGTTAGTGGCTCACACGGGTGGGCTAATTTTAGCTTGAATATGACTGGCATGACCTGTGACATCATAAATCACAAAAAATCAAAATGGCTTGTTTGCATGGTGGCCATTTATCATAAGAATTTCTCAGAACTCTACTAATCACATGCATATTCTTGCAGCTTTTATTTCACACCCTCGACTTTACATGAACCTAAAAACCCAACAGTGATGGGTTGTCATGATATGGGACCTTTAAACATGAAGTGATTTCTCAAATTCAGTGAAAAATTCTGAAGACTTTAAAGATGCATTTTGAAAAAGTATGAATAAAATATTAATATACACTTTACACGACAAATGTGCAATGGACTCTTTTGCACCATCTTAAAATTGCTATAAATTTTCACTGAACTTTTTCTTTAAAGATATGTTCCCCGAAAATGTGGATAGACAATAAATGATCAGGTTTAGTTCAATCTCTGCACAGGACTAGGACAAAGGCATTCATCAAGTACTATTTAACAGTGCAATCTGAGCTACAGAAGACTGAAACTTAATCAGTGTTTTGTAAAATGTCTGTGTTTTTCTTTTCAGGAGCACAAGGAGTTTTATGAGTCTGTGTTCTCATTGGCCCGGACCCCTCGCTCCCTGCAGCACTTGACCCGATGCAGACTCCGGACCTTCCTGGAGGGACGACTGAACAAAGTGGTCCCCAATCTGGCCCTGCCCACCTTCATCAAAAACTACCTGCTTCTGGACTTCAGGGGCTACATTCACTGAGAGCACCATGGTGTGACATAAACACTGACCGCTGCTAAATATGAGAAAGCAATAACACGGAGGCATAAAATACACTGTAGCACTGAACAACTGAATTTTAAAGAAGTTTAGTGGATGCACAAAGCTTTTCAGGAGCAAACAGAATCTGCTTGTTTACAGACACCTTTATTCCAAATCCATCTCTCTGCACATTTACAGATTTGATTTTACACCACCAGAGGGCGCTCCAGACTAGAGCTGCACCAAGCAAGCAGAATATACAGTAGTTGCAATAGTGTGCCTTTTTATCTCACCTCTCGTTTGATCATCAAAAAATTTACTTCTGCACTTTAAACTTAACAGACTAATTTGCTTGTGTTTTTATACAAATAAATTCTAATGCTGGTTGGACATAGTAAAGTGTGTTTTACTTTGAAGACTGCTGTGCAATATTTGCATAAAGAATGATTTCAGCCGATGTGATCGCACCTTGGCCTTTGATGTAAAAATACTGGCTTGACATGAAATAAAATTATGTATCTAAATTTCCTGGTGTCGTTTATTTTATTGCTTTTTTTCTGCTGTGTGTACTGCGTACTTCTTAGAATTTACACTTCATTTTTTATCTCTTAGGAATGAATACAGTATTAGAAAAAAAATGACAAAAAATATAACTGAATGTATGACAAACTGTGTTCATTTCGGCAACGTGATGACGATGACGTTTAGAAAAAAGATGTTACTGTGACCATTCATTTCAAATTATGACATGTTTGGCCTTTTTCCGAGTGAAATGTCCGCTTTTATCCAGCAATAACAGGTGATGCTTGGTTTATTCAGACAGCTTGAAGTCTTGCAAAAAGACACCTCATTATGTTGCACCTGTTTGCTGCTTTTTCCTTTGTGCGTAAAAGATGGAAGCGCGTCTTTTGTTCACAATCTGAATTTATGTGCAAGTTGTATTTTATCAACTTACTCCACTTTAGAAACAAATACAAAAATGAATGAAATTTAAACATTTCTTGTGACAGCACACCCACAAATTAAATTAACTAATAGGATGCATTCGTTGTGATCTGACCAGAAATCATTAACAGATTCAAATAATGAAAAAGTATTTCTCTGTGGTCACAGAAAATTGTCTGCATAAATGTCAGAAAGACAGTGAGGAGATCTCGGTGAATGGTTTCAAAAGAGGTGCTGCTGAAGTCACATGCAATTATAAGAATTAGCCTGGCCTGGCCCTCCACTGCTAATCAGAGTCGGCGGTGATATGTTTATGTCCTCATGCAATCAGACGAGCGGCTGGAGAGCCCGGGCACCCATGACTCAATAGGGCTAATCATCATCAGTTCCCATTGCTATTTAAAAGGTGAAATAATGTGCGATTAAAACAGTCCTTAAAGAGAAGGAAAATGTGCTTTTTACGCACGGAGAAGAATTAGAATTATAAAGAAAATGTAGGCCTGTTTTATTTAAGAAGACCTGGGATAGCTAGTGATCAGTAATAAAGTTTTTAATTCACTCCATTTCAAATAAGTTGAAATGAAGTGGCTCAAATTTGACTTTGGCCACTGTGCGTCTGCGCCCACACGGCAGTTGACCTCGAATAAACGCCTTTGATGCATAAGTTCGCGCAGAGTATGTCTCTCCAGGGAACAATTGTCGTTCTTTTTCTGAAGTGAAACGCATTGTTTTAGCCGCGCAGAGAGGCCAGAGCGCGCAGGGAAACATCTGCCTCTCCACCCTCCTGACTCTGATGCCCACCGGCCCCCAATATTTCCAACAAAAGCCACCGTTGTTTTACGCTGTCCCTTGAATCCAAAGTAATTACTTATCATCAATCAAAATTAATAATAGCTGATTGGGTTGGTGTGGTCAACGATTATAGAAGGGGAAGGGCTGGAGCAGGCTCTCACACCGTTTTGCAGTCAGTGGTGAACCTGGTAGAGGGGGGAGAAGTGGGGAGGGGGGTTCTGGGGGTGCGACCCGTCTATTTGGTCTCCACTGGGAAACTACCGCCTCTCACGACGGCCAAAAAGTCAGAGGCTGAATAAGGAAATGAAGCGTAATTTGAGGAAGATGGATGAGCCCCCAGGGAAACACCCCCTTTTCATTCCTCTTGTATTGCAGATGATAACCAATGCGCTCTCGCCCTCTCTCTCTCCCTCTCTCTCCTTCTGCGCTCACACTCCCTGTGTGGAGCACGCAGAGGGGCGGAGGGAGGAGTTGAGGTGGCTAGATAGAGAGAGCGTGTGTTTATGTCTCAGTGTGTGACAAATAAGAGGGAAAAGGCACACAACAAAGCGTCCGACAGACATATAGAGTGCACAGATCCGGAGAAGCAGTCCACTCCCAGGGATGACAACACGGCACAGGATCTACTTTCATTTCACTCTGTCTCTGCGCTAAACTTTCGTGCGTCGCGGGGGAAAAGGACACCTGCTTTCAAGTTTCCACCAAAATAGAGTGTTTCCAAAATGCAGAGACCAGGCGGCCAGGGGACGGCGTTTTCCATCGATTCCCTGATAGGAACCCCCCAGCCTAGACCAGGACACCTGCTGTACACGGGCTATCCCATGTTCATGCCCTACAGACCTCTGGTAATTCCACAAGCTTTATCCCACTCGCCTTTATCGTCTGGTATACCTCCACTTGCGCCTTTGGCTTCTTTTGCGGGCAGGCTCACCAACACCTTCTGTGCCAGTTTGGGACAGGGGGTTCCGTCCATGGTGGCGCTCACCACAACCATGCCAAGTTTCTCGGATCCACCGGACAGCTTTTATCCGCCTCAAGAACTGCCCGGGCCGCGTTTAAGCGCAGCCGAGCCTGGAGCGAGAAGACAGGAGAGTCCGCACTCAGAGGACCTGCACAGCCGGGACAAGGGCTCTGAGCTGCTCAACTTCTCCGAAACTTTCCAAACAATATCAGGTAAGCTCGGCCTCTGCTCCGATACACGCATTAGACTTCAAACACTTAATATGTAACAGTCTCCACCGTGCGTAAAATGTCTCTAAAAGACATATGACGTGTTTGGGAAAATAATAAAATTTTTTAAAACGAACATGTGATAATTTTTACACGTTTTGCACGAGGTGGCAAGTGATAAAGAAAAGTTAAGTTACCCTAAAAAAAAACTTCCTATTATTATTTGGTTGGATGTTTTTAAGAAACATTTCTAACCGTTTAAATGGTTATCAAAAATATAAGTGACTTAACAATTAGCAATTTAAAAATTGAAACATAATACCTGTGAGACAATTATAAGTTCAAACATATTTCGCTTTTATAAATGTAATTTTTAGAAGGTGTTTTGTGTGTGTTTGGGAATAAATTGATACTTTTCGTGACACGTTGCGTAATTGTCTCTTCGCACGCCTTTAAGCAAATGATTGAACGTGCATGTGTGTGTTTATTTTTTCCATTTTAGGTGAAACCAAACTGTACAGCTCAGACGACGAGAAGCTGGACCTAAAGTCTGCAGACGCCGTTTGCAGCGACCGGGAGGACAGCTCTGCAGACAGCGAGAACGAAAGTTTCTCGGACGGCAACAACTGTGGCTCTCTGTCCCAGAAGAGTAAACTAAAAACGGGTTCGCAGGAGACGCTACCGAGCGGCAGTTCAGCGGGGAAGAGCAGGAGGAGACGAACAGCTTTTACGAGTGAGCAGCTGCTGGAACTGGAAAAGGAATTTCACTGTAAAAAGTACCTTTCTCTGACTGAACGCTCCCAAATTGCGCACGCACTGAAACTGAGCGAGGTGCAGGTGAAGATTTGGTTTCAGAACCGCAGGGCCAAATGGAAACGGATCAAAGCCGGCAACGTCAACAACCGCTCTGGAGAACCGGTGAGGAACCCCAAAATAGTGGTCCCCATCCCGGTGCACGTCAACAGGTTTGCAGTGAGGAGTCAGCACCAACAAATAGAACAAGGGACCAGGCCGTGAGCTCCGAAGAAAATCACCAATACTCATAATAAAAAAAACACTTACATTGACTTTATGTGATTTACTGAACGCATGAAGCACAAAAGGAGGATTCAGTGATTGTGACTGAGAGGTGAGACTCAGCACAGAGGCTCTGTCATTTGGCAATACGCTGTCATTTTTATTTATTGTTTTGTGAATATGTACATAGAATCTAAATGGGCTAAAATAATGGGCACTATGAAAGGAGACTGTAAAGATTTTTTTAAGTATTTATATGTGGGGCCAAATTGTTGCTTCTGTGCATGTTCTTTACTCATTTGGTGAAGTTCTTCTGACATTTGCTTTTGGTGTTTTTCGTACAATTTGTTGACCACATCTGCATGTAACTTAAAACATTTTGGTTTTTGGCAACTGTAGGAACCACGTCTGACAGCTATTTGTGACAAATAAAAAAAGATGTGAAGGAAATAAAGACCAAACAAGGGACAAACAACTGTAAAGTATATTGACCTAATAAATCGCTTTATAAGAACTCTGGAATACACATTGAATCATTTTATGCACAGGAGAAATTATACATCCTTAGCTCGAAGTTTGTTTTTTTTTTATAAAATTTTTGAAAAAAAATGCGGCCTGCAATATTTAACCATAACGAATCATTTCCAAAACACCCAAAATAAGTCGAATAAAACAACAATGTGCAGCAATTTATTGTGATATTTAGCCTGTTTCAATCTGAGTGTAACACCTTGTTTTATTCCTTTTAAGAATATTTCTAAAATTTCATGACTTTTTCAGATTTGGATTTATTTGAGAAGGTTTTTACTGGAAAAACTGACAAAGATACTTCAAATAAAATTCGTGTGAAAGTCTAAAATGCGCCGTTCTTTTGAAAATTGTTGGGAAAACCCACTTGTGGCCCGCTCGGTATATTTAAAACAACTGTATTGATTGATGATTCATTTATCAAGACACTATAATGAACTCCTCCATCAGCTGAACCGACAGCTGCTTTTCCTGCATGAAAAAGCCACCTTAAATGCATCAAAACAAATTATATTTCTTATGTGCATGGAAATAATTGATATTCTTTACGCAAACTGCTTGAAAATGCGCGTAATATCACAGAATCATAAGAAAAAGGGAATACTTTGTGGATTTATAGGCAGAATATAATGCTTTTTATTATTGTAAATCAGAAAATAAGGCTGTTTTTCAGTTTAAAGACGAGCCAAACACTGTTTATACGTGCGTAAATTAATATATATCACGGGTTAATAATCGAAATCAGTCTTCAAAGCTGAGTTGTGGCTGCTCTGCTTAAGTAACCCTGACATTTTAATCCCTCGTGAGCTTATATCCATGAAAAATTCTCCTGGTTTTTAAATGCAGACTAAAATAACGTGACCACAGAGCTCTCCATTTACAGGGGAAAACGGGGGAAATAGCGCTTGATGTTTTATGCAAACTCTCCTATGGGTTTACGTGGCTTGTCTGATCTGGATCCAAAAAAGGCTGACGTTGGAATAATTTGCCCCAAATCCTCAAATGGCGAAAGTGATTTAATTCAGTTTTCAAAACAGACCCAGGCCTCAGCACAGGTTTAACTCAGCAGCACCTGTTGAAGCCTGATGACACAGCTGACTTCTTCAAATACTGTAGTTTATTCAGGTTATTATTTTATTACCCAAATGAGCAAGGGTAGGTTTCATTTGAACACTATGGGGACATTTTTTTAGTCAGACATCTCTGGATCCTCCTGGAAATTTTAAGGACTTTTTTCAGGTTTCTGGTGAATTTTTAATTGTCCATTTGGGCCTTTGCTGCATAACATTGGGGAAAAAATACAAAGTGAACCAAATGAGCAAAAGAATGAACCATAATGAACAAAATGATCCACAAAGTGAATCTTAACTGGTACAAGTAGTCCAGAAAATGGACAGAAGTGTAAATAGAATGAAGAAAAAGAAAGAAAGTGATCAGCAATATAAAAAAATGAACAAAGTGATCCAGAGTATGAAAAATAATGATCAAAAACTGAACAGAGTAAATGTGACCACAAAGAATATTATCAATACAGTATAAGGAATGAAAAAACAAGGTAAAATGAACAAATAGAAGTGAAATAACTGACAAACAACAGCAGACAGTACAATTAACAGAAATGGATAAAATAATCAAGGAAATTAACAATAATGAACAAAATAATTGACAAAATCATCAAAATGAAGAGAGTCCAAAGGGAAGGGAAAAATTGAAAAAGTTCAACAAAGTTAAAAAAATAAGAAACTGCCCTCAAATTGAATGAAAATTAACAAGTTAGTCAAGAAATGAAACAAAATGAAACAAGAATAAAACAAAATTATCAAAAATGAAAAAAAATGAATAGAATGAAAAAAATCAGATGTAAAAACAAATTAATCAGAAGTAAAATACTAACGCAATATAATAATGAATAAAACAATGCACAAAAAGAGAAAAATGAACAAAAGAGTCGAGATAATGAACAAAAATTATCAGGAAAGCAACAAAATTATTAATAATCATGTTCTGGAACCATCAGTGATAGGCAAAAAAAAAGAATAAAATGAGTAAAACAAGCAATAAGGTGAAATATTAAAATAGGCAAAATAATTAACAAAAATATTTTGAGAAATGAACAAAATGGAAATGAGTAAGCTGGTGAAGAAAATAAACCAAAAAAAAAAAAAAACAAGGATGAATCAAATAATCATAAAATAAAAATGAACCAAATAATCTGGTACATGAACAAACTCACCAACAGAATAAACACAATGAACAAAAAAAAGCAGAATTACCAACAAAATGAATACAAAATGAACAAAATAATCAAGAAAAAGAACAAAATCACCAATAGATTGAACACAATGGCCAAAAAAGAAACAAAATAATAAAAAACAACAATTAACAAAATAATTAAAGAAATGAACAAAAGCATCAACAAACGAACAAAAAAGAAGCAAAAGGTTCTAGAGAATAACCAAAAATGAACAAAAATAATCAAGAAAATGAACAGAAATTAATAAAATATTCAAGAAAATGCACACAATAATCAATAGGATGAACAAAATGGACAAAGGGGAGCAATAATGTTCAAGAAAGTAACCAAAAATTAATAATACAAGCAAGAAAATGAACACAAAATAAAAATATTTAGAGTATTAACAAAATAATCAGATACATGGAAAAAAAATCACCAAAACAAATAAAATAAACTAAAATGAAGCAAAATGATCAAGAAAATGAACAAAAAGGAACAAAATAGCCAAAAAACCCCCAGTGATCAACGTGAAAATAAACAAAATCAATAAAATAAGCAAAATGAAAAAGGAAACAAAATGATCAATAAAATGGACAAAAATGAAAAAAAAAACTAGAAAATGCACCCAAAATAAACAAAAATAATCCAGTAATCATGAAAAGTGCCACTGATTTTTAAACACCCAAAAGTTTCATATCACATGTTAACAAATAACCACAAAATTATTTGGGGTATGAATCCTCATGTATGTCAGTATTCACACCACATACAGTAGAATGTACTGTGCATTATTAAAACCCCGACTACACTGAAAACCCCTCATTGTACACTTTATTATTATTATTGTTATGATGGTCTTACATGTCATGTTCCTGCAGTCTTTTGTGGACGTCAGGCTTTGACCTCGGTTCGTAAACAGACCCTGGACGACCTGGGCAGACATGAGGAGTGCAGTTTATTTCACCGGCCACTTCACACATCAGGACTGTAACACTTGGATGGGGAGTCAGGGAGGGATGATGCTGCTGCCGCTGCCGCTGTGGACGAGCTTTAATGTGGTCTGGAGCTGACTCATACAGACGGTCCATTCCACGACACCGTGCCAGAGTGCAGCAGCTATTTCAGTCCCCATGAGCTGCACGGCGGAGGTGATGATGAGGAGCACTGACACTAACCTCATGTTGGCTCTTATTATCAACAGCCTGCGAGTGACTCCAGGGGAAAGGCAGGAAACATCACGACCAATTTAGATTTACTGATTAGTTTGATATTATAAATCTGCTTATTCAAAGCATAGGCTCAGGAGGATGAAATTATTTAATGCTGACTTTTCCAAACTATGGGTTATAAAGCCTAAAATGGGCTGTGGAGACATTTGAAACTGAACACAAATAGGTTTTTTCATGTTTGTTAATAATTATGTACATTTTCTTGAATATTTTGTTCATTTCCCATCATTTTAGTTGTTTTTTGTGCTCATTTTAGTTAATTTTGCTTGTTATGCTGTTCATTTTGCGGACCATCTTAATTATTTTGTTAAGTTTTTTTCTTTATTTATGTCAATACTATGGATAAGTTGCTTTTATGTTATTTCTATGGATATTCTGTTCATTTCCTTTATTATTTTGACATTTCTTGTTCTCTGTCTTGATTCTTTTTTAAATTGTTAATGTCAATTATTATTTTGTTCATTTTTATTCATTATTTTGTTTCATTTTTGTTCATTATTTTCTTCATTTATGTTAATATTGTGGGTAATTCATCTACATTTATCATTTTGTTCATTTTTTTTGCATTTTGCCATTTCATTTCATCATTCATGTTTATTTTGCTCATTTCTCTCATCATTTTGTGTACATTTTGTTATTTATTGTGATTATTTTGTTCATTTTTGCTCACTGTCCAAATTATTGTGTCATTTATTTCTTCATATATTTATTGGATTAATTTTCTCAGAATTTTATTCATTTTGAAAATATTTTGTTAATTTTCCTGTTTGTTTTGTTCAATTTTTATGGCATGTTTTGTCACTATTTCCCTCATTTAAGTCAATCAGTGCTTGTTTTGTTTCTTTTAATTTAATGCTAACACAACATATATTCTGTTTTTTATGTTATTAATTTTTGTTAACTGTCTTCATTATTTGGTTATGTTTTCATTTTCTCTTAAGTGATTTTTTTTCATTTCCTTTATCATTGTGTGGCACGTTCTTCATTTTCATCCACATTTTGTTCATTTTTGTTCACTGACTTGATCATTTTGGTCATTTTTTTCCATTATTTATGTTAATTCTATTCATTTCCTGTATTATTTTGTTCATTTTTTTGTGTTTTTTAAATTTCATTATTTTACACAATTTAATGCTAAAAGTCCCTTTAAATTTTGTGTTGATTATTTTGTTCATTTTTGTTCACTGTCTTGATATTTTTTTCATTTTAATTTAAAGTTATGAATGTAAATGTATATGCTGTGTATTATTTTACTCATTTTTGCTCATTGTCTTGTTTTGTTCATTTTTTCTTCATTCATGTACATTTTTTGGACATTCTGTTCATTTTTTCATCATTTTGTTCATTTTTGCTCACTGTCTTACTATATTTTATGCATTTCCATGATTCATATTGTTAATTTTGCTCATTTTATACAAGTAAAAACAAAATAAGCTTCCCGTTCATCTTTATACATGTGAATATCTTTTACATTTGAATAGTAAAATGTTTTTTTTAATGCCAACTTACTTGGATGTTTGAGTCTCAATTGGCCAAACTTGTTTTTGGGGGTCTTGATCCACAGAGTTTGGTGATTCCTGGTTTAGTGCATTGGAATGAGTCTTCTTTAAAATATCAGTCTTCCCTCCTTTATGACTTTTAATAATGTCTCCACCATTAAACCTCCATCTCCAGTCTCCAGACAGTATGTATATCACTTTGCCACTCGGCTCCTTGAATCCCAAATTGAAATATCAGAGGTTCTCCTCAGCAGAGACATTAAACCATTTCCACATTCCCCACCTGGAGAGAGAGCAAAGCGAGGGAGCTCATTACTAGCTGCTTGTGTGAGTGCAGGCTGCTCTGCACGGACCGGAGGCCTGACTTCTTGGGAGGGTCTGGACGGTCGTGGCTACAGTGATGTATGGGCAGATGCATCAAATCGCACAAGATAAACAAGCGATGAGTTTCATCAGGGCCATCATAGCTTTAATTTGGCTGCCTAATGAGTCAGATCTAGTGGCGGAGATAAGAGTTGTCAGAGGCCCGGCTCTAATGAATTTCTTGCCACTTGTAATCAAGGTTGCCTGTCTGAGGGGGGATGATTAATGGAACCCTGGAGGATTCCCTCGGCCCTCAGCCTTCATTACAGCTAATGCATTCTCAGGCAAATTAACAGAGAAATGCAGGCAAAAGCCAACGGGGAAGAGGAGAGAAAGAGGAGAGAGTGATGGGAAAAGAGCATTTATGTAAGACAAAGACACAGAGGAGGATGAAGAAGGGAGGAAAGAAGACATGGTGGGTATGAAACCTCCAGGTTGGTGGCAGGAGAGTGAAAAAGAGACACTGAAACCCGCTGATTAGGTTCAAGGATATGGAAATGAGTGAAGGCATGGGTTTGGGACAGCCGTAAAGGGCAGAGTGCAATGTGGATATACTGGTGAGACATGATGGAGCTGAAATTGATAAATGGATGTTCAGGTCTAGGGGGAAAGATGGTCAGAGTGGATATAATTACTGGTTAAAGAGGTTAAGGGAGGGGGTGAAAAAGACCAAAACCAGGAAGGATCAGTAACCTGTTAAAGTCAAGACAGGCTGGAGCAGACATGGTAGACAAACTACTGCTCAGCGCCACCTTGATGAAACATTTATGTTCCGGACAGCCACATCACCGACTGCTCGCTAAACAGGCTGCTAAAGTGGCTTGTGGCCAGGAGCTCCTACATGTTATGGAAATATGAATTTAATGTTTGCAAATATGGTCTCGTCAGGTCTTTGTGTACCCATCCATCAGCCTCAGACCCACCTCTGCAATCTTGGAGGCAATTTGTCTGAGAAGAGGTGGGCGGCAGAGAGCCCTCCTCACTGTTTAGCAGGCCCTGATGAAATATCAAAACACACAGCAGTGCAAGCAAGCGCTCCAGTCACAACACAACAAACACAAGTGGCCTGGGTGTGCCAAGGCAATGTGGCCATAAATTAGGACGGAGTGTTTGAAAGATATTTGTAGAATTGTAGAATGATGCAGTTTCGTGTAATTGAGGCTTTAAAAACTTATTCAAAGCCCCTGAAACCTCAAATCTGAAGGACCTCACCTTAAATATGAGCAACTTAAAGCCACAGGCAGGTAGTACTCAAGTATATTTACTACTTTACATGGACTTGAGTAGTTTTTCTGGGGAAAAAAATGGACTTCATAGAGTAGTTGTTTTGCAGGGTATTCCTTTTTTAACTCTTACTCAGTTACATTTGTGATGGAAAAATTAACTTCTTCTCAGTTACATTTTCCTCCACCTCAAAGTAAAAAGGCTAAAATAATCAATTTAAAATGAACAAAACAATCAAGCAAATCAATAAAATTAATAAAGTAAGCAACAAAATGAGCAAAAATGATCAAAATAATCAAGTAAATTAATAAAAATGAACAAAATAACAACAAAATTGAAACAAAATCAACAAAATAAGAAACAAAATGGGCAAAATAATCAGCAACGGAACAAATAATAATGATCAAAATAATCAGCAAAAAAGAGCAACAATGATCAAAATAATCAAGTAAATTAACATGTGAAGAAATACCTGTTTGAATGCAATATATGATGCTGTAATATATTCTACAGTACATTATGAAGTAACTCAGTACTTGAGTAGTTCTTTTATAAGACACTCTTGTACTTTTGCTCAAATATTGATGTTTATGAATCCTTCTACTTCTGCTTGAGTCATTATAATTATAAAGTAATGATACTCTTACTTGAGTAAAAGGACTGAAGTGTTTACTCTACCCACCTCTGCTTAAAGGATACATATTGTAAAAAAAAAACCCTGTTAATGTGCTTTTACAAAAGTGGTCTGGAGGGCTTTCAAAAGAATGTCTCACTTGAAAGAAGACAAAAGACACAGCCCATTTTCAGAAAACTGGTCCTGAAAAAGGTCACATGGATTATTGGATACGTGTGACATCACAAACATATCATGACCGTTCTCAGTCAGTCCTCCAAAAAAACCAGAATTAACCATCAAACCATTGTGACATCATAGACCAATGTACCACGGAGTCTACATGCAGGTATCCATGGCACAGACAGGAACAGGGCAGGGCCAGCATGAGGTCATTTGAATTTAAAGCAACAGACACTGCAACAACCTGTTTGGTATACAGTAGAGTTGAAAAGCAGGTATACGATATACAAACGTGATGCAGGATCTCTCCGGTATTTATAATACACAGTCCAGGGACTTCGGGGAGTAAACTTGATAAAAATGGGTACAATATCATAATAGAGTTTTGTCTACTTAACTGTTGTCCATACAAAGGCAACATGGTGAACGATGGATGGAGACCTGCTTCATCTGAAGACTTAAATAACTCATTTTAAGCTAATAAAAATGCAACAATGCCTATTTTTTGCACAATAGTGTATAATGATGTAAATTGTGTTATGAATATTACAACATATTCCATCAATTAGATCAACCTAAACATTATACATTGAACCCTTAATGCAGTGGATCTCAACTGGTGTCACCTTGCGACTTCCACTGGTCACGTTATGATCTACTTTTATCAGAGTGAAACCAGGCAAATGCATGATCTTTATAAATTGCTAAACATATTGATATGTTTACCATGGACATATATTCAAATTCAGACACAAATCTGCAAAATGAACAAAATGATCAATACAATAGACAAATTCAATAAAATAATGAACCACATAAATGAAAATTAATAAAAAATATAATGTGAACTACAGTACACTGTAACCTGTCATTTTTCAGGCAAATGTCTGTGTACCCATAACAAATACTGCACCTAAATAAAAGTTTGGCATCAAAATAAGAAAGAATACCGCAAACTAATCTTTTGTAGCCATCAGGGTGTAAATGCAGGAAAGCGCTAATGTAAAAGCCCATTTTTCATGAGTTTCCAGAGTATTTAAGCATGACCCGGCACATTGTGACTCGATGTCGAGCCATGCTGAGGGAGGAAGAGGGAAAACTAAAGAGAAACCAGGTGATAAAGCGCAAACAATGCCCGTCAACAGAAAGAGGAAGGGGATGAAGATATGCTGAGACAAGATTAGCGGGAAATAAGAAGTGGATTAGTGAGGGCTTGACTCCTCTGAACACTGAGACCTTTCACTTTTCCCCACAGTGTTGTGCTGGCTGACACTAAGCCCCGCTCTGTATCTTAATCCTCTTTAAGCATCTGCTGGGGGTCCCGATAGCAGGAAGTGGAAAGCTCGCTTTACTTACCTTGAAACAGGCGTGGTTGACTTGTTTCTGGCCTTTCAATGGGCTGATGGAGCATGAAAAAAATGGTACTAAATGTATGAAATGACAAGAATTTAAAATGGTCGTATATACACTACCAGTCAAAAGTTTAGACTCACCTTCAACAGTGTACATGAATACTGAAGACATCTAAACAGCGAAAGAACATATGTGGAATTAGGTGTGTGTAAGTGTAAACTTATAACATGTTTTATATGTTAGATTGTCCAAAGTAGCCACATTCAGCTTTGATCATCTTTACAAACACATAGCATTCTCTCATCAGATTCATGAGGTAGTCACCTGAAATCCAAGGCATGTGCGTTTTCTTCTGCCGACTGGACTGTAAATTTGGTTTGAAGACATTTCGCTACCTATCCAGGAAGCTTCTTCAGTTCTGACTGAAGAAGAACTGAATGACCTGGATGACTGAGAATCTTCACAGAGATGTCACCTGAAATGGTTCTCACTGGAGAGGTATGCCTGGCCAAGTGTTAATTTGTGTTATTTTAAGGTGTTATAAACCATCGGTTTGTGCAGAGGAATGGTGGGCACATAGGCAACAGCTCTATTAGTGCTACTACAACTACTATACAAATCCACATTATGGCAAGAAAGACTGTTAAGTAAATCGAAAAGACAGTATGTGATTATTTTAAGAAACTATGTCAATCAAGAACTTTGAATGTGTCCTCGAGTGCAATCACTGAAACTGTAGATGCTATGATGAAACCTCACGAGGTCCATCCCCAGAAACGACGAGCAAGAGCTACATCTGCTGCAGAGGGTAATTTTACCAAAACTACCTTCAGAAACCGAGGAAGGTCTTCATGAGAGGCAGTTTCATCATAGCGTGTAATGGTAAAATGGTCTTGCACTTACATAGCGCCTTTCTACCCTCTGGCACTCAAAGTGCTTTACATTCACCCATTCAAACACCAGTGACACTCACTGGGAACAATGTGGGGTCCAGTGTCTTGCTCAAGGACACTTTGGCTGGTGGACATGAGAAGCTGGGACTGAACTGCTAACCCTCTGGTTGATGGATGAACCTGCTCTATCTACTGAGCCACAGCCTGCCCCAAATGGTTTTGGCATCTCCACTTGAGGACTTTTTGGGATTTTTCAGTCCATCATTACTTCATTTCTTCACCCTTTTATAAGGCACTCATTGAAATACTTTCAACTCTGAAGTGTTATTGGTGGATAAAAGAGAACATTTTTATACTATTTTAAAAACTTGGAGATTTAGGACACAAATCAAAGTCAATGAAGTTACCATATAGGGTACCTTCCAAATATAGGAAAACAAAAAATTAAATAATACATGGGTAAATTATTTTTAAAAAATACACATATAAAGATTTATTTCCAACCAGTCAGATCCTGTTTACACTGTAAATAACTTAAATACTATATACTTTATTATACCATTGTACCATACTGTATATTGTTGCCAATTTTATTATAGCCTGTACTATTTATTGATACTGTTTATTTCTCGTTTTTAATTTCTATTTCACATATATATATATTTTAGTTTTTATACCATGTATCCTGCTGCCCTTGCTGCTGCAACTCTGTGAATTTCCCCACTGTGGGACTAATAAAGGTTTATCTAATCTAATCTAATCTGTTTTATGGAACTTGCGTGATAGGGTCTAAGTCCAAAAAATAGTAATTTCAAACTCCTTAAGTGAACATTGCAAGAAAAACAAATAAGTGCACTTTCAAAAATATTAACATGGGCTGCCATTTTTAAAGCCTGCACAAGTTACTGTCTTCCATAAAGGATTTAAAGTAATGATGGACTGTCTTTACTTGAATGTTTCTTGCCATAATATAGATTTGTACCCACCCTACCCATCCTCTGCACACAAAGCACATTAAGAAGGCAAGAAATGGCACAAATTAGCTTCCACAAGGCTCACCTGTGAATTGAAGATGGTTAAGGGTGCCTACTTCATGAAACTGATGAGAAAATGGCACGAGTGCACAAATCTATCATCACAGCTAAATGTGACTACTTAGGACAGTCTAAAAAATAATGCATGTTGTGGATTTTTAAAAAAACCCTTCCACACATGTTCTTTGAAAGTTTGGATGTCGTCGTTATTAATGTAGTATGTGGAAAATAATAAAAATAAAGAAAATCACTAAAAGAGACATGTCCAAACTTTTTACTGGTAATGCAATTACAACAGGAATATGATGGGGGAATGAATGAAGAGCGCGAACACCACACAAATGTCCGTTTCCCTAAATCCAGGGAAGGCTACATTGTTTTATTTGAGTGATTATTAATAGGTCAACAGTCAGCCAAGCATCCAAGCATACAACAAGTTACTCTTTAGCTTTTGCTTTTGTTTCACGTTCGGAAAGCAAAAGGAATTACAATAGGAAAATTAAACCGAACAAAAACAAAACAAAAAAATATATTTACATACTGCATTATAAATATATCAAATGTACATCATTATACACAAGTACCAAAGATGGCCAGTTAATGTCGAGACCAAACTTAAGTACCTTAAAAATATGCTTAAGGAGAAACAAAAACAACATATCAAAATATGGTTTTGTGGGTCAAGAGCGACCGTTGACCTAAAACCAGTTCAATTTGTTTCTCTAGGAGGAGTTTATCTGTCGGTAAAAGCACTAAGCTAATATGTACACTTCATGTTGTGTTTAGGGAAAACAGGCAGGTTTCTAGTGTTTTATTTTTTAGCATCTACAGTATGTAATAATGTGGGTTCAGGTAATCGCTGTACACATTTATGCCTCCTAGTAATCCCCTCGGATTACTCTACACCATAAAGTAAAGGTCAGAAATAAGGCCAGTACCATTGTACAGTACAAGTGTAATTAAATCATTTGTAGTCTGTTTGAATTTGTGGCTAAATTAGGTAATGTCTTAAAGGAGTAATTAGTCATTTTGGGTTTTTTTCCCTTTGTACTGAGACCTACAGTAGCTTAGCTTCGCATCAAGACTGCAAAAGGAAACCAACTAGCTAGCATCAAAATAAGTAGGCTACTATTCTGTCTTCAAAACCCAGGTTTTTGTTGTATATTTTTGTTAGTGAACCAAATTACACAACATGTAAATACGATATATTTATAGAAGTGGCAGTTTTGCAGAGTTTTGGAAAGCAAGGCTAAGGCATGAGTTAGTCTTTATGCTAATGGTCTTCTAGCTTTAGCTTTAAGGGCGTAGATTTTGCCTGAAGATTGGGAGAGGGGGCGAAATAATCAAGAAAATGAGTAAAAATTAATAAAATGATCAAGA
Source organism: Pseudamia nigra (assembly GCA_029823295.1). NCBI lineage: Eukaryota > Metazoa > Chordata > Actinopteri > Kurtiformes > Apogonidae > Pseudamia > Pseudamia nigra. The sequence goes on along the minus strand of JAQQAE010003432.1, from coordinate 1,025 downwards.
AAATCACTGAAAATGAAGAAAATAATCAAGATATTGCACAACAATGAAGAAATTAACTAAGAAAATGTGAAAAATTAGTAACCAGTAAAATGGGGAAAACAAACAAAACAGTCAACAAAATGAGTCAAATTTAAGTAGAGTAAGAGAGAAAAATGAAAGTGAACTAAAATGAACAAGAAAAAAATGAAATGAACAAAATGAACAAAAATAAGCAACAAAATGAAGAAAAGATACCGAATGATCAAGAAAATGACCAAAATAAGCAAGGAAATGAACTTGAAGTGAGTAAAGCAATCTGTTTGAACTTATTTCATTCATTTTGATGTATTGTTGATTGTACTGTACAAAATTAGCTCTAAATGAAAATTAAAAAAAAAAATCTAAAAATTTTTTTAAAATCAGGACATTTTACAAATAGTTAGGGGGATGACACCCCTCCCCATCCCCCCTGAAATCTATACCTATGTCTAGCTCCATACTTTACAATTAATCTGCCAAAATATCTAATTATTCCTTTGAGAAAACTCCCAGATTCTAGTGACCACATATTCAGTGTCTGCAAGCTAAAATACTGTAAAGCAACAACACTTATAAGGTACTAACTTCCTCTGTAAACATCCATCCTGGCATTGTAAACCCTTAAAATAACTGTTTAAAACCTTAAAAATGGCAGTTGAATAAAAGGGAAACAACAATATAAATAGACATGTACTAATGTCCCCTGAATTCAGCTTTTCCCTACTTAAAATGGCTTATCATATCTGAAGTAAAACACAGGAATATTTTACATCTGTATTAATGCAACAAGTGTCAAAATTAGGCTTTTCACTATACAGTGGTACCTCGCATAACGAGTTTAATCCGTTCCGGCGTCCGGCTCGGAATCCGAATTTTTCTGTATCCGAAGAGACTTTTACATGTAAATCATTAATCCGTTCTGGCCCCACGACAAACTCCCATATAAAGTATGTATTACACACCTATACCTGCACATTTATTCATTATTATTATTTGAAAAGGAAGTT
>JAQQAE010003431.1:0-20247 GCA_029823295.1 Pseudamia nigra | reverse complement strand
CACGGGGAGAACATGCAAACTCCACACAGAAAGGCCCCACCACCTGGTGTTGGGATCAAACCCAGGACCTTCTAGCTATGAGGCACGAGTGCTACCCACTGCACCACTGTGTCGTGTGATCTATTATAGAAATTTAAACCTGCCAAGATGATACTAGGGTTTCATTTGCCATGCTTGTTTAAAATAAAGAACAAAACAATACTGATTTCAACTTCATTTTACTCCCTGAGTCAATATTAGGCACTCAACTGCAAAGTTTTGACATTAAATGAACCAATTTGACACAGAATGGTGATTACTGCTGCACTTCTCAACTTTGATACACAAACCTGGTTCTCATTTGAAACTTGGCAGTGAATGAATCCCACTGTCTCTGTTCATTAATGTGAGGCGGAACACCACTGCACCATCCTGACCTTCCTTTATCTCTGAAACAAGTGATGGCAGATACATTGCATTAAGAGGATTTGTTATCCTTGTTAATTTGTGTTTTTCTTTGTGTTTTTGCTGAGATTTTTCTACCTCTCACTTGTGGCTCCAACAACTGAAATAATCAGAATCACATATCTGCTGGATCTCACTTTGGCCTGTATTGCTTCAAAAGTTTAAAGTGGCCAAAAAAAGAAAAGAAAAGAAAAGAAAAGCACTCTCTCTCGTCAGCATTCAAGCTTTATGGGCAGATAATGGAGTCCTTTTGGAAGCTGAAGAGGCATTCTAGTCACATAAATAACATTTTATTGCATATTGCTGACAAATACAATTACAAAGTCAGTAATTTGCATTTTGATCATATGGTGGAGTAAACAATAAAATCTGCATTAGTCTGAAAAATTAAACTATAATCTACCCATACTTGCAGTATGTTGAGCATTTTCAACTTAATAGTTTCAGAGAGATACACTACCAGTCAAAAGTTTGGAAACACCACCTCTTCTAGTGGTTTTTCTATATTATATTATTTTCAACATTGCACATTAATATTGAATACATCCAAAATGTGAAAGAACATATATGGAATGATGTAGTCAACAAAAAGTTTACAACAGTGGTATTTTAGATTGCCTAAAGAAACCATATTTCACAATCTCTCATTACATTCATAAGGTAGTCACCAAGAATCATTTCAAAGCACAGGTGTGTATTGTCAATAGATAACTCGCGCCATTTCTTCCCTTCATAACATGTTTTAGATCATCAGTTGTCATGTGCAGGGTAAAAAGGTAAGGAGGGGTGGGTGCAGAGTCAATAGGCCTACTTAGTGCTACTACAACTACTGTACATATGACAGGGAGCAATAAGAGAAAATACATTACCTTAAGAAATGAAGGTCACAATCTTGACTAATTTCAAAAACTTTCAGTGTGTCTCCAAGTACAGTTATCAAACCATGAAATGCTACAGTGAAACTAGCTCTCGCAAGGACCATCCCGGAAAAGGAAGACCAAGAGCTACCGCTGCTGCAGAGGATAAGTTTAACAGAATTGCCTGCTTCAGAAGCAGTGAAGCATGGCTATATTAACCAGTCAATTCTAAAACTGGATACAGAATGTACAGTAGCCCCTGATCAAACACATGTTAAATGGCCTCAAAGTTTTTGTTTTTCTTTTTTTTTGTAAGATTCGTTTTTGGGCTTTTAATGTCTTTATTGATAGAGAAAGTGTTGAGAGACAGGGAAGATGGGGAAGAGAATGGGGAGTGGCATCAAGTAAGGGGCTGTGCGTCAGATTTGAGCCCGGACCACTCCGGTTAGGTCTGAGCCATGTGGGTGCACGCTACCAGGTGAGTCACTGAGGCACCTCAAGAATAGCCTCAATGTTGGCTTGTGTGACTGCAATGACATGTTAATTGTATATTGTGCCTTGTCATAACTTTTTATATTCATTTTGTCATCTTAGTGATGTTGCAAAAGAGCTTCTGAGATGACTTGATCACACAATAAAGTATTAACCAAGGACAGTTACGAAATAAAAAAAGAAACACTGAAGGAGATGGTGTGTCCGGACTTTTGACTGATAATGTATGCATGCAGAATAATAAAAAGCCAACAGCAGTTTGTTGGATCTGAGTCTCGTACAATTTTCTGCAACTTTCACAATAGTAGAAATAAACCAGCCAAGAAGAATTCTCAAAATTGTAAGTATTAATGGAAAGTAAAATGTACTATAAGGTTAAGAAGAATGCAGTATATTACAGTCTGATGTAACAAAAGTACTCGCAGTTGTATCTAACCAAGGATTTTTTTCTATTTTTTGCTGGAAAGAGGCCACACTTGTCTGGTTTTGCAGTTGTAAGTGAAAAACTCCACCACATTCACAATAAGCGGTAACACTAATGAGTGAGTACAGGCAGAAGCAGCAGTAGAGAACTAACCACAAACCAAGGTGAAAATTTGACTCTGATTTTCACATGCATATCACGCCCAACATGAATGTCAAACAGAAAGCACAGATGGTACAGAACAAAATGTAGAAAATGCACAGAAAAATACAGAAATGGGAGTCTGAACATGTAAATACAGAAGACAGGACTGAGAGAAGAAAAGGCCAGAGGACATGCTCAGATGTTGGCTGGTGTTTCCCAGCCAGCAGTGTCGAAACAATAGAGTAAATTAAGGCCAAAGCATTAATTAGATGTAAGAAGGGACTAAAACAACACAGCTGCAGACCAGCTGAGCGCATACACCGAGAGCCACAGCCACCACAAAATGACCATCAGCGCCACCAGTAACCCCACCACCCACTGTGAACAATAAGGTCATCGCTCAGTCTCATTTTTTTTTTTTTCAAGCCATCTTCAACTGTCCTTAGTCACTACATACAGTATCTACGGTAACTGGCATCTTTGACTGTTTTCTTCCTTTCTTGGGTTTTGTGTGTGTGAAACAGTCAAGACGCTCACTGCAGATGCCTCTCTGGGAACATTTCTGTTTGTAATTTTTCAGTCAAGCTCTCTTCAACTGGTCTCTCCCTTCATGAAATTTTTGGGGCTTTTCCATTAGTACTTACTCAGTTCTACTCAACTTGACTCTACTCACTTTGGGGACTTCTCCATTAGGTTATAGTACTGTACCTGTTACCACGTGCCTTTTTAGAACCTACTCGGACAGGGTTCCATTTGAGCTGAGTCAAGTAGAAAATGTGACATTACCAGACTCCAGGCCACTGATTGGCCAGGGCAGGGACCTTGCATAGGCATATAAATATAGAGCCTTGTGTCTGTGATGGAGAGAGAGCATGAGTAGATGTGCGCTGGATGCCACCTCGAAGGGAAGGGAGAGTCGAGACATGAAACCCACAGAGGTGGAAAAAAGCATAGTATTGATTGAAAAAGACATCCTATCACAATTGTTTGCGGACATCGGAACACTTTGTGTGCGCTGAATTCCCTTGCATTGCAGCTGAAGCAGTCGCACAGAGTACCTTCATGTTTTCATGTTCCTAACATCCCACAGTGCACGGCAGCCTTCTGAGGACTCTGCCCCTGTTGAAGTGGTACTTGGTTGTAATGAAAACGACTGAAACTGAGTCGAGTAGAGCAGAGGCGAGTCGTGCTTCAACTGTGTAATAGAAAAGCGGCATTTGTGTTATTGAAGATGCCTCACTTCAGTTACAATGTTGTCATATGTAGCTGTGAAAAAAAAAATGTTAAAAAGCTAAACATTTTCATATCAGTGAATACTGATAACTTCCATGATTTAATGTACAATGTCAAGCCAATTCAGTTCAAAAACTTTATGAAGAACGCTGCACATTTTCTTGATACAGTCTCACCTTTTGTAAACAGTTTGCCATGTTTAGCAATTACTGTAGCATGGCCAATTCAAAGCTTGCTGTAGTGACATTTTATGGGACAAATGTGCTGTTGTCAGGACAAGACACCTTAGAGTCACCTCGCTTTTTCAACATGGTTGCTCCTTGATAGTTTCTCATGGGCACATCAAACCATGTGAGGATATCTATCACACACATACCTCCACATCACACACACCAGTAACCGAGCAGGTCGTCTTCATACTGAGCAAATAAGTAAATCAAACAAGTCAAAAAGGTTAACAGAAGACCTAGGATCAAGTTTCTGTGGTCAAAAGTTCTGCCTCCAAACACCACAGACGGTCTTTGAAGTCTATGTTGATGGTTTAATGGGGACAAGAAGTCATCCATTAACTAGGCAGGACACACACCCGGAGCATAAAGGGTTCAGGGTTGGGGCAAAACACAAAAAACACCCTGAGGAACTGCTCTGTCTGGGATATCTTGACTAAGTTTTATTTCCACTAATGAGCATCATCAAAAAGAATCACAGACCTTGACCCCTGCATGTCCTAATACCCCTGGCTGCAGATAGACTCAATAAACAAATTATATTATATATTTCCAGTTTCAAATAAAGCGATGGTGCCACCAGATTTGGTCCGTTTTTTGCAGATTATAGGCTAAAAGTTAAATAATGTCTAACTCCAACTAAAGCTGGGCACTGAGGCCAAGAATGTTCTCATAAAGAAACGTTCATATCATTTAATACTGATTATTTTTAGAATAAAGATCAAATTATTATTCTAACTTCAAAGACTGACATTTGGTCCTAAGAGAAAGTTGATTAAACAACATGGTTGTTAAGATTTCGATTAATTAATAAAAAATGCAACAGAACAAAAATGATGTAAAAGATGCAAAACAATGTATAAGATCCAAAAAGGCATGAAGTCAGGAAATATGAAAAAGGAAAATGACAAGAAAGATTAAAAAATACCAAAAAATTAGACAGTGAAAATAAATTAACAAAATAATCAACAAAATGAAGCAAAATGATCAAAAACACAATTACAACATACAGTAAATAATTAAAAGGGGAAAAAAAATGTTTAGACAAGGAAAAAAAGAAAAAAAAATATCTGCAAAGTGAACCAAAATTATCTAAAAATGACCAAAATAATAAAGAAAACAGAAGCATGGAAAAAGGTGAAATGTGAAAAAGAAAAAAAAGACAGACATTAAGAAAAAAAAAGTCCACAAAATAAAACAAAATGAACAAAAATGAACAAAATAATCAAGAAATAAAAATGAAAAAATAAAACAAAATAAAATTCAACATAATAAGCTCCGTGGCCAGAAGTGAAAGAAATATTCTGATGCAAAAACATGAAAAATGTTTCGTGGCCATTTGCATCATTTCTAACACGTGCATTTACTGGCTTTTATGACATCAAATCAAAATACAGTAAATCAAATAAAGAATATCAAAATATGATATAGCAATAATGATAGTTCATGATTTATCACTGAGCTCCGACTCTGACCTTTAGTCAGAGAGAAAACATCCTTATCCGTGTCTGCAGTGTCGACATCCTGGCTAAAAGCAGAGTGGCGACAAACCAGGCAGGGATCAGAGGTGAGGGAGGGTAAAGGTGACGTTTCAGACCAAATAAGCAAAAAGGAAGCGTTCATAAATCTGTCCACACTGACGACTGCTCTGTCATTAGAGACGTCAACCTCCTGCAGTGACAGACGAGCGCATGCACAAACACAAGCCGAAGGACGTGGAAATGTTAAGAATGCATAACTGACTCAAACTCAAAGTCTGCATATCATAGGATTTTGGTGCGATTTAATTATTATATTTTTGATTTAATGTTGTGAGCACAAATGTAAGTCAAGAAAATGCGGAATAAAAAAGACAGTCAAGCAAATGGACAACAAGAATGAAAAAATAGCAATAAAAACCCCAAAAATGAATGAAAAAATTAACAAAATAATTTACAAAGTGAAGAAAAATGTACAGAATGCAAATAAATGGAAAGAAAAAAAAATCACAAAATGAACAAAAGTGATGAGAAACAATCAAGAAACTAACCCATAATTGAAAAAGTTTATCATAGCTAATACAAATACAAACAAAAGCAATCCAAAAATGAACAAAATTACGACAGACAAAAATAAACAAAAATAAAATGGATAAAATATCCACCAAATGAACGAAAATTAACATATTAATCAAAGAATTGAGGTTTGCAAAATTAGCAAATAATCTACAATAAAAAAAAACAAAAACAATAATGAAAATGAACAGAAAATAAACAAAAACTGACAAAATAATAAATAGCATGAACACAAACAAGCAAAAATAACAGAAATATCTGTAACATGACGACAAATGATGAAAAAATACACAAAATAATTCACAAAATGAACAAAAATACCTGTCAACCCAAGAAAAAAGGCTCTGCAGTCCTTTTTTTGACCTGGCCGCAATGTTTTGGAGACGCAGCCACTCAGCTGCTCTGCTGTTACGACACAACCTGCCCCGTGTCTCTGACTGTGGTCTCCACTTAACTAAACAGACACCTGCTTGTTCCCACTCCATCTTTCCACTCTTTCCAGACTGTTGTAAATTCCATGTTTTCACCAATCCTGCTTCTGTGGTACAAATCCAGGAAGCCCACCTCACCCAGAAAATACACCGGCTCGTTCACATCACTTTGCATGATCATAAATTGCAGTCCTGATGCACCTCTAAGTTCCTGTGATATCTCTGAAGGTGCCATTTCCGACAGGAATGCAGAAGCACTCATGCTGCAGTATAATTATATTTTAATGATTTCATTCAGTACACAGGAGTCACTGTTGGTCACTCACAGCTGGAGTTTCCAGTGCTTTCCATGTTTGCTGGTGGAAATGTCCCAGCACTCAGCTACTGGGAATTATTTTCATTTCATCTTGGAAATACTGACCCAGAAAATTTGACCTTTAACAAAACAGCCTCCTACTATTAGACATTTAACAACAAGTGGGAAGTAAGGGCCTGGGTGAGAGTGTTTTCTCATGTTTAGAAGATTAAAAGCAACAACAAAAGAAGCCAAACTACTCATTTCTGCCAAAAGTAAAATGGAAGCAGGAAAAACCACATCAAACTATCTTCTTCTATCCGGGATAGGGGCTCTGTGATGGACAAAGTGCAGATGTCAGTGAGTGCATTTGAGCTCAAAAAGGAAAGCAAATCTGTTTTTTGAATGTTTGTGTATTAAAAAGTAAATTGATTCAGATTCCCAGAGTGTGTAAATGACAATAAACATCAAGAAAGTGGACAAAAATGAACACAAATATCAACAAAATGAAGAAAACTAGTGGTTTTCGAGGTCAAGGTTTCCTCCTTTTGTCTGTTCGTGTTCCAAGCACCATCTACCCCACAAGTTGTTAGGATCGTGATTCTACAATGGCCAAAAAATTTTAATCAGCGCAGACACCTCCAATGTATGGCATTATAAGCAGCAGCGCCCCCTACTGAAATGGAGTTACACACTTATCTCAAAAGTTGAAAGCATGTAGATCTTTAACTGGCAGAGCCTTCAGTTAAGAAGTTCCTCCCCTGTGGAACCAAGTCTGGGTGCGGGATGCAGACGCCCTGTGTTTTAAAAATAGAATTAAGAACTTTCTGTTTTGGTAAAGCGTGTAGTTAGGGTTGGGTCAGGTGACACTGATCCCTCCCTCTTAGTTCTGCTGCATAGTCCTAGGCTGCTGGGGGAGGGTGATGCACTGAGCCCCGCCCCCCTGGTTTGTCTCTTCGTTAAAGAAAGTGGCAAGTTACAAGTAAATCGGTTCAGTTTGGAGTTATCACACCCCTTATCGCAACTGAATCTATCCCAAAAGTTGATAAATGTAAAGCTTTTAGTCATCAATACACATGAGAAGTTTCAAGTAAATTGGTCCAGCCATTTTCAAGATATTGCCTTCGTCTCCACTGGTGTTAGTGCCCCCTACCGAAAATGACAAAAATAATCTGCAAATTCACTAAAAACTGATGAAAATCGATGCAATAATTTGCAAAGTAAACAAAACACCACCAAAATATTTGATAGTATGAAGCAAAATTGAACAAAATAATGAACAAAATGAACAAAGTAATCCAAACATTGACCAAAACATTCCACCAATTGAACAAATCTATGTTTTCCATGTCCAGAGTAACAAAAGACTAACATTAGCAGCAGTTGTGGCTTTAAACCTCAGAAATGTGGATGTAATTCAAATCTAATTTTTAAGACCTTTTAAGACCCTTTAGAATCAGATTTACTGTCAGTGTGATCGGACCTGTAGGTGCCCTCATTCCATGTGAAATCTATTTTTGACAAACAATGAATAAAAGAAGTAGCAGCAGAGGCTGAGGTGACATTTGACATCACTCCTTTAGACCCCCTACACAAACACTGCTGAAACATCCTGCGTTTGTCGTCCCGTGTTTCACTTGAAGAGCGTCGTCTATCTGACCCGACACCATCTCTGCTCACCATGTCCACGGCTTAAAATAGTGACACATGTGGCTTGTTTAGTTCCTGACAAATTTAGCTATTCCTGTTTACACTGCAGGACAACGCACATGTTTTAGGCTCGAATTGGTTTTAGATTATTTGCAGATGCATAGAGCAGTATTTATTTATGCATTATGTCAGCAGAATCTGCAGAGCTGTATCCAACTTGAGCCTCGGTGACTGTAGGGCTTTGCAGTGATGTAACAGTTTCCAGGCTGTTTTACTGCTTTCACCTTGTTTCCTTTCAAGAGCTCTATTATCCAGTCGTTTCATCCGAAGAGCAAAACTATTAGTGATCTAGAGAGTTTACACTTCATTACAAACAGATGCTTAGACTAATAGCTCTTCAATTCACTAGGTTTGATTGTCATTGATGGTGAATGTGAACACTGCGGTGCAGAGACGTGCGGCACAAACAATCTGAAGTGCATCTTGAATCAGCTGGAGCTTGGTGACACAAGAATGAATCACTTAAATCACTGTGCATGGAATAATAAAGATAATAGAAAAACATCTGAAACTGATTCTGAGCTTCTGCACCGCTAAGGCAAACGCCAATGTGTGTGAATTTGAAAAGCTTTTGAAAGTTTGACCATCAAACAAAGGAAAAAAAAAAGATTTTCTCTATGTCAACCGCTTAGAGCTGTGTTTTCCAAACTTAAGGTCAGGAACCAAAATGGATTGTGGAGCTGTTTTAACTGTATCCTCTTTTGTTTCATTATATTGCTCATTGAACTGTATTCACTTTTTGATAATATTCTTGATTACTGTATGTTCTTCTTCATTTTTATTCATTTAGCAGATTCTTTCAGTCATGCTTGTTCATTCTCTTGATGAGCTTTGTATTTTTTTTTCATAAGTTTTGTTCATTTTATGGATTATTTTGCATTTATGTTGTGATTATTTCCCCCTTTTGCTAGTTTTCTGAATTACTTTGTGCATTTTCAGTTGTATTTTTGTTCATTTTTTCTCTTCATTTTAGTCCATTTTCTTCATTACAGTGTTTTATTTTTTATTCACTTTGTGGCTTCTTTTACTCTATTTTGTTCATATTCTTTGATTTGTTCATTTTATGCACTATTGTAGAGCAGATTTATTGTTTGTTGTTTGCATTCACAACATTAAATCTGAGCTAATCTTTTAAAATATATAACTGCTCATTAATTAGAAAATCAAGTACAAATGTTCAACATTTGGATTCATTTGCAGTAGAAATTGGGCTAGCTTTTCATAATTTTGTATTCATTAAGGTCCCAAGAAGGTGACACATTTCATATTTGAAAGGGTAAAAGGAGAGGCGTGTCCCTCTGTGACCCCAGTAAAAATCCACATCAGTTGTTTTGGCTAAATAATGTGTTGCTCAGATGCCACAATAAATCTCTGAATATAGAACAACAAAAGAAATCTACAAATTAGATGATAATTGATCACAGAAAGTGTTTTATCATGTGGAAACTGTGTGAGACTTCTGGCTGCTTTTAGCATCACTGGTCAGATCAGGACGTCTTTTGTGGTTTTTATTTGATGATGGCTTTGGTTCTCGGAGCTCACAACAAAACCGTCATGTGTCTTTAAGAATTAAAAAAAAACTCTCCTTTTGCTGATTCTGAGCGGTTTGTGCTACATCATGCAGTGGCTGGAAACAAAGTGGACATTCATTTATAGGAAAATGTCACAGGCTGTTCATGTTTTGTCTCAGTCATTCATGAAATCATAGTTGGATGAGGCTGCCGATGTTATCGTGCAGGGGTTTAAACGACTCTTTAATCAGATCCTGACATATTACAGTACCTCTGCATAGGGCAGCCGTCCAGATGACCTACATCGAGCTGAAGCCAACCCGGGTCCGAATCAACACCAGTGGATCAGTTTGTTGCTACGTGTGTGTGTGTGTGTACGTGTGTGTGTGTGGGGGGGGGTTTGTTTCTCTGAATTTGTTTCTCTGAATGCAAACAGCTCACCCAGCTGTTTGCGATATTTCTCACCAAAGCCGGCAAATGCTGTGTTTCACAAAAAAGATGCAAAGAAGGAACTTTGTAAAAGATAATAAAATGTATAAAAATGAATACAGTGGAACTCTGTCTCATCCTCTTCCAGTAAGTGTCTCTATCAATCAATAAATGTGCACGTACGGGTGTGTAATACATACTTTATATGGGAGTTTTCGTGGGTCCAGAACAGATTAATGGTTTTACATGTATTCCTATGGAAAAACTCGCTCCGGCTAATGAATTATTTGCCCAATGAACGTGACACCAGAATGGATTAAATTTGTTAGCCGGGGCACCACTGTACTGGGGTTATTTTCTGAATTCTGATGTATACTAGTGATCACATTATTAGACCAAAACTCAGAATGTAAGCATTATATCCAGAAAATTAACAAGAATGTAAATGTGAAAAATATTAAAGACAAATAATAATAATCGAGACAGTGAACCCCAACAATCAAATGAATAAAAATAAAAACCAAAAAAACAAACCAAAAAAATCTAAATAATAAAAAAAAACCCTTTAATGAACCTCTTTCACTGAGAAATGAACAAAATAATCAAAATAATATTTTTTTTAAAAAATCAAGAAAATGAATAAAAAACAAATGCTCAATATAATGAAAAAGATTAACAAAATAATGGACAAATTTCACAAGAAATACATAAATACAGGAAGAAAAATGAACAAAAAGTAAAATATTAACTATGTATTATCAAAATAAAGCAACCATTAACAAAAAGAAAATAAAATGACAAAATCATCAAGAAAACTTTAAGATATGAACAATGAATGAAGTAGTGTTTTACAAACACAAACAAATAACAGAAAAAAAAGAAAATACAGAGCACAAAATTAAGAAACTGAGCCAAAGTGAACATAAAATCAAATGAACATAAAATAAGAAAAATTATCAAAACATCAACAACAGCGAGGAAAATAATGCACACAACTAACAAGAAAAGAAACAAAAATCAATCAAACCATGCACAAAATTATCAAAAATTACATTTCACCAGTGGTTGACCCAGTGATAAAAGCTCCACAAACCATTTTTAGTCACCGAAAACAAATTTTCACCACCACACTTTATGACTGTACCTTATTTTGAAAGGGTCATGATAGAATCATCTTCCTCACCCTTCAAAATCACCATGATCTTCATCACAGCCATCCTGGCCATCATCATAACCACATTCTCCATGACTTACATCACCCCATTTGTTACTGTTAAATGCCAAATATGTCCCATGTGTTCATTTCATTCCATCAGGATCGTTAAAAACATTATGATTTGTCATTGATTACCATGTGTACAGCAGATGGAGAGCACCAGGGTTCTGTTAATGTGTTGTTATTTATCTTATTTACCTCTATAGCTGTACATGTCATAGCTGTGTTTGTTTACATGCTGCTCCTTAGTAAAGATCTAAAGCGGCTGATTCCCAGGGGTTATGCTTTTATGACCATATGTACAATGAAAACTATAACGAAAGCACAACAAAAGCAAGAACTTATGCTTGTGGAGTTCTTGTTAAGATGACATCCTACAGCTAAAGGGCAAGTACGTACATTAACTCACTAATTTGTTCATCCGTTAGTCCAGTAATGGATGGAAAATTTTACTGGGATGAAAAAAAAAAGACCTTCCTTCATTGCTTCATTCTCAATCATTTGTCTGCATTTCTTTTTGCCCTGGTCCGTCGTCCATTGTGGACTTTTTAGTGCAGTTTTGGCTCAAGACCTTAGGACCCGAAGTCAAAAATAAAACATACGCAACCGTTTTTATGTCGTTGTGTTAAGTTGGCAGAACAGAATAAGATGTATAAGAATCAACTCTCACCTTATATCATGCGACAAGCAGCGAGCAAACAAAATAATAAAAAACAAAAATGAACAAAATAATAAACACAGTGAAGAAAAAAATGAACAAAAAAATTAAGACAATGCGCAAAATAATTAAGAAAAAATGAAGGGCATAATCATGAAAATCAACACAAATAACAAAACAATTAAAAAATGAGCTAAATAAAGAATAAATCAAGAAAATAATAAAGACAATGACCCAAAATGGAAATAATAATGAGCAAAATGAAGAATTTAAATCGAGACAATGAAAAAAAAAATGAATGGATGAAGACAAGAGTTTGTTTAAATGTTTGTGTTCAAGCTATTTACATTTTAAAAAATAATCAAGAAAATAAACATATCAAAGGATGACCCAGTGATAAAATGTTCTGTGCATAAGACTGGGAAACACAGAATTAGTGCATTTTTAAGGCTTATATTCATTCAACTTTACATAGCCAATAATAAATTCAGCTGATTGGACTTTGGTCTTTGTGGAAGATTTAAATCTTCCATGAATGTCCTGACAGGTCAGTTCAGTCGCATCCACCTAATAACACCAGGACACACTTGAGAAAACAGCATGCATTACTTGACAGAAAGCAATAGCACTATATCAGTGTCATTTTAACAAACATGAACAGAAATGTGCATGTTGCCATGGTGACAGCTCTGTTTTCAAGAACATTTACAGCGTGCAGCCTGGAAATATTTGTCCCTGGTGCTCTGCCTCTGACATGCGAGCCAGCGTGCGCGTGCACATGTTGTTCATTTTTCCCCTTGAAAAAGTGAATCATGGAGGATTATGGAAATGGCAAAAGCACAAAAAGCCTGAAAGGGGAGTCTGCCTCCGTCAGACTGTGTACGATATACGGCGGAGGAAACTGGACCATGAAATCACACTCTTCAGTCAAACACAGACCCACTCCACCCACCTCCAACAACCAAACTGTGAAAGAACACAAATGGAACTATGTCGTAAAAAAAGTATTAATGCAGAACATGATTTACACTTTATATTGTACAAAGTAGCCATGTTTAGCTTTGATGACAGGTTGGCACACACATGGCATTCTGTCATTACATTCACCAGGTCATCACCGGGAATGGTTTTCAGTTCAGGCAGTAAATGGCACAAGCTATTCTTGACAAGGCAAGGTGATTATCCCATGAATCTGATGAGAAAAGGTCATGAGTGCAAATCTGTCATCCAATCTACAATATGAACCATGTTCTGGGTTGTTTAACACTTTTTTGTTAACTAAATAATTCCATATGTGCTCTTTCACAGTTTGGATGTTTTCAGCATTAAGGTACAATGTTGAAATGAATAAAAATAAGGAAAACCTTTGAATGGTAGTTCGACCTGAGCTTTCCAGATTTCAAACTTTTTTCAGCAAAATGTCATTGCTGCAGTACCATTGTCTTCCTAATGCAAAATAAGGAGCTCTGGTTTATTGCTAAGCATTTTTCAGACCCTGGCAATTAAGTTCTGAGGGACCACATCAGCAGGAGAGAGCATGCAATTACAGTATGTGAGTCCAAACAATGCTTCCTTTAGACATGAACGTCCTTCCTGTAATCACAGGTCAAGATATACACACACACACACACACATCATGCCGACACACATAGTTGCAAATGCCAGTGTGGATTCCAGCATGCTGATGAAAGCAGTGATGACATAGTGGCCTGTCTGTCTGGAGGCCAGGGAGTAAACTCATAACTGAAACTCTCTGGCATAAATGGTGACGACCACAGACACACGCTCATTAAGAAACTCCGTAGCTGTGGTATTACATCATCACTGCCGCCTTCATTATGCCGCGCTACTGATTGCAGCACTGGTCAGTCAGTGCATGTTGGGAGGTTCGTCTGCTTCCAATTGGAAAAGAGAATCTACGGCTCTTTTAACACTAATTGGGAACACATTGAAGACTCGTGATTGATCCATTAGCTGTGGAAAAAAAGTCCACTTTAAAGCTGTGAAAACAGGCTGCAGAGACAGACGACCACTCCATAGAGGCTATGAGAAACAAATCAATCAAGAATAATTCAAACCATCACACAGCTCAGAAGCTCATAGGCATTTTGCCTCATGGGCTTGAAAACATAGGAATTAGACTAATAATGAAGCAAGTAATCCTCACTCTCTTTCATGTTATGTCCATTCCAACTAGAAACAGTTAAACAAAGTCACCGTGGACCATTTCCAACCCAGCATAAAGCATCCCGCGGGAAACATTGATCTTATCAAATGGGGTCTAATGTAAATACATGCTTGACAAACCATTAAGGTTTTTCCCAGGGTGTTTTTTTCCATACTGTATATGTTATTTAGACAATATGCAGACAAAGAGGGGAAGTAAAAGTTTATAGAGGGACTTAAATGTACTATTAGATGAATTTACACCATGGTTTTTATTAGGACTGCACAATTAACCGAATCACAGACACAATATTGGACTATGCAATGACATAATTGCAAAAGTCTGCAATTTAAGACCCATATTTAGAAGGATTTAGCTTATCTAACTGCAGAAACGGGCAATAAATATACACAATATATGTTATATGGTGATATTTTGGATTTAGCAACACTATACCAAGAAAAATACATTATGCTTCTTTGTACCTTACTGTTTTTTTATGGTAGTTTGTCTTTGTGCATCTGAGTTGGATAAAATACAATGTTCCAAAAAGGAGTAATCTGTATTTTTTGATAACCAAATGAGTAGACTCAGACAAAACTACAACATACACAGCTATAATAGCAACATGAAGTTTCTCCATTATGTGCAGAATATAACTTGACCATAAAGTGTGCATAAAGTCCTTAAAAAAAGGACACTTATCATCACCTCTCTCCAAGCAGCACCATGCACTGTCTCATTATAAAACTCTGCTCCAGTAAAGTGCAACAGTTCCACCATTCATATGGAGCAGATGAAAACTCCTGAGCCAGCAGAAAGTTTCCAAACACTTGCTCCAACCAGCGACATGCAAATTCAATCAGTAGATAAACAGAGAGCATACATACCATCCAGGACCTGATAGGCAGAGGAGAGCCGGTGGAGAAGTAGTAGTAGTAGAAGTAATCCAAAGAGCCAAGGGGGAGGAATTCTGCGTGGAGACAGAACCAAAGTGTGAGAAGTAAACTTCAAATGACTTTTGGCTTAAAAACACATTGCGTTTCATTTACCGGGAGGTCATCTTCAGTGACGTTGAGCTAAATCCAAACTTAAGCTGTCCTGCTCATGTGCAGCAGCCTCAGTAAGAGAGAGAGAGAGATGGAGCCCACTCTGCCTCTCTGACTTACTCACTCCAAACTAAAAGCCTCTACTCTCCTCCTCCTCCTCCTCCTCCTCCTCTCCCTCTCTCTCTGGTTCCCAGTCAAACAAAGGCAGCTTCAGTGCGTTGGAGCGCAAGGGGCCCTCACAGAGCTGAAACCCGACTCCCCTAGTCTCTCTACGGACCACCGCTTTTTTAATCCGGCCCTCCCCTCAGACATCACAAACCCCAGATAGAAATTAACACACTCCAGTGAAGTCCTCCTCCCCCCACAACTCCTCCTCCTCCTCCTCACCGGTGTGGTTTCTCTCACTTTCCCGGAGCTTTAAAGCACTTTTCAGTCGTGTGTGGTCTTGACTTGATGGAGGGAGATGCCACCAGAACTAGCATCAAGACCAAAATGTCCTTGTGAGCCCGGGGGGAAAAAAGCATGAATCAAAGCATTGCATTTTTGTTCACTATCACAAATATTTTGATTATTTGTGTTCATTTTCTTAATTATTCTATTTACTTTGGGGATGCTTTTTCATTTTCATTCATCCATCCATCCATTTTCTACCCCTTCCTCGTGAGGGGGGGATGGGGGTGGGGGGGCTATCCCATCTTACGAACGGATGAATGAATGAAACTTTATTTATAGAGCACTTTACAACAACAACAAAGCTGACCAAATTCATTATTGTGTCCATGTTCTGGTGAGTTTTATTGCTTTTTGTTCAGTTTGGGTCATTTTCTTCATTATTTTGACCTTTTTTGTTCATTGTTAATCATTTTGTTTGGTTCATTTTGTTTCCCCTTTTTAATTATTTTCTTCATTTTACTGTTAACGTTGTTCTTTTTTCAGTTTGGATCATTTCCTTGATTATTTAGTTATTTCAGTCTCAGTGTGATGCTTACGTTTTAAATTTTTGTTCATTCATTATTTTGCTCATTTGGGGATCATTTCGCTCCATTCTTGTTCAACCTCATTAATTTTTTTGATTTTGTTTTTTTTCCTGAAGTTGATTTTTACCTCCATTTTTATTTGTATTGTTGCTTTTTTGTCATTTTAATTCATTTTCTCCATTACTTTGTTCATTTTGGGTTTGATTTTGTTCTTTTTGTCAATATTTTGCTCATTCTGGAGATGAATTTGGCTTTCTTGTGTTCAATTGATTCATTTTCTTGATGACTTCATTAATTATTGTGCATTTATTTTGTCCACAAGTTATTTTGTCCATTTTCTTAGGGTTTTCATTTTTTTCTTGATTATTTTTTGTTCAATTATTTAGTCCTTATTTTCTTCAGCAAAAACAAAACACACCAAATAATGATGGTTTATGATTTCTTATTCATGTACTTTTGAACAATGAAATATATTAAAATGTTACATGGGTGTGTGGATTCGTTTAGCATTAAAATATGAATAGCACACAGATTTTGGCTGAGTTTGGTTTCATTATTTTTTGGATCCACAGAAGTTTGACTGATGCAGAATTTTGTGTTTTGCAATGACAATAAAGATTTATTCTAAGCTCTGATTTTAAACAAAATAAACATATGTAAAGATTTATAACGCAGTTCATTCAAACAACACAAAAGTGACACACACAACACTATGTTAAGTGAAATAAGTTGAGTCTTCATTCTTACGTCTTTTTACAACCAAAAGACATAAAATGCTATGAAATATGGATTCATTTACATTAAACCGTGTTAATATATGACTTTATAGTGAACTATTGGTCCTATTTTTGTCATTTTTGTTGGTTATTTTGCTCATTTCCTTGCTTATTTCATTAATTTTTCCATCTCCTTCATATAGAGAAGCAGAACACACTGCCTTAAACATTCAGCCGGACACAGAAGATGAAGTGTTCAATGGTCCAAATTTCTATAAGGATTCTCATTTTGCACATTTGCTGTATGTCCTTGGATATTTTGTTTGCTTTTGTTTATTTTGTGGAATGTGTTGTCAATTTCTTTTCATTTGGTTGATTATTTTGTTCATTTTGGGGGTTATTTTTTTGGGGGGTTTGCTCCAATTTCTTCACCATTTCTGTCAATTTTATCGATCTACTGCTTATTTTGTTCATTTTGAATTAATTTTAAGTAACTGCATTCTTTTTACTGCTGTTCAAAGTCATTTGTGTTCATTTTCTTGATAATATTGTACATTTTATTATTATGAAAAAGAATGTTTATTTATTTGGTGCTTATTTTTGTTAACAACATAAACATTAAAACAAAATGAACTCTATCAACACAATAACTTAAGTAAACAAATTCTAATTAGCAAAATAATCAGGGAAATCACTAAAAACGGCACAAATATTTTATAACAAAATGAAAAAAATTTTTCAACAAAACAAGATGAAAATGTTCAAACAGGAACACAATAATCAATAAAGTTTACAAAAATCACTAAAATATTCAATAAGACAAACATAAATGGCAAAAGTAATGCATCAATTGGCCAAAAAAATCAGTAAAAATAAGTTGATTTTTCCCGATTATTAGTGGAATTGCTACGAAACAGTAGGCAATAGTAGGCAGTCCCACGATTGTTCTTCTCACTCTGTATTTAACATTATTCTGTGTGTTTTGGACCACATCTCCTCCCACAGTTTTCGCCCGATTCACACCATTCAAACACCATAACTTCAAGCTCTTTTGGAACATGTTGGCTATTACTTTTCATTAATCTATCTCTTTAGTTTTTAAATAATTTTGTTTTTTGACACTTTTTCCCCATAGGATATGAATGGAAAATTAAACAGAATGTTCAGTGACTAGAGTGTGTGGCTACAATGGCAACGTTGCCCTGTTGTTGTCTTTGATCCTTTCATGACATTTATCCTTGGATGCCCCTTTGATCCTTTGATTACTTCTCCACTGAGTCATATTGTTCATTGTAATACTTCATAAATCTATTGATTTTACTCTTGAACTTTTTTAGCCAGTTCAGCTATTTTGTCAGAAATCCCATGCAATCTCTCCAGAGATTGCAAATTTTCTACTTTAAAACACACTTTAATGGCAACGAATCCATACTGTTTGTAAATGCACGTTCCTGATTATTTTGGTTGTTTTTTTTTTGTTTTTTTTCTTATTTTTCACATTTACTGTATGTCCTTGGATATTTTGTTCGCTTTTTCATTTTTGTTTATTTTATGGAACGTTCTGTTAATTTCTTTGTTTTATAATTTGGTTGATCATTTTGTTCAATTTGGGGGTTATTTATAAACGTATTGTTGAGTTTGCTTGACTTCCTTAATCATTTCTATAATTTTTGTCTATATACTCTTTATTTTATTCAGTGTGAAATAATTTTGAGCAAGACAGTATATGTTTCTATTGCTTTTCAAAGTCATATTTGTTCATGTTTAAAAGAATATTTTGTTTATTTGGTGCTTATTTTTTTAAAAACATTAACATTGACACAAAATGAACTCTATCAACAAGATAACTTGAGTACACAAATACTGAGCAAAATAATCAAGAAAATCACTGACAGACAAAGGTTACGAGTGAGTGAACACACAACTAAAAAAATTAGCCTTTGATATAATGATTTTACAATTATTGTGATAATTATATGGACATTTTCATTGACTGACAGATACATGTTGTTTCCTGTGAGCGAAAACATATTCTGACCTGTTCGATTGTTCTTGTCTTTCAGGTTCTCCACAATGTCGTCTGCTCCGACTGAATCTGTGGGACCTGGGACCTCGCTGAGGTCCTCGACCACGTCGTACCGGGTCCTATCTGTCCTGGGACAAGGCACCTTTGGAAAAGTTGTCAAGTGCACCAGAACCCGGGACCAGAAGTCTGTTGCTGTGAAAATGATGAAGAATGATGATGAATTTGGACAGGATGCAATGGTTGAGGTTAGTAGTGCCACATACAGAGTTGTCCCAGTTCTTTTGAGTAGCCTGATGGTGAAAAAAAGCAGCCTGCACTGACATCATGCAGAGTAAGCATGATGCAAATGTGTCACTGTACACGCATTTGCTAGCGGAGGCCGAAGGCATGCCCCCCGGGAACATTTTGAAATATGGGTGCCATTTGCATTAGTGCACTTAAATAGTGTGATTTTAATTTTTTTTAGAACTTATATTACCTTAAGTTTGAAGTGCAGTCTCCATAAAAATGTGAGTTGGAAAGTGTCACATTTTCATAGAGACTATCTTAAAAATTTTGAAAAACAAATCTGTGCTAATCATTAATTTTAGCATGTGTATGAAACTGTGACAGATGACACATTTTCATGCTAGCTGGACCTGTCTTATGTGCGCCTGATCTCTTTATAAACCTCCGTAGTATGCTTTCTGGCTTGAAACATAACTGCATGTTTTGCATAGTGATGTGGTTGTGTTTTGTGGCTGTGGGAATTTGATCGTTTGTAGGTTGAACGCTTGTCCCAGTTTACACACTTATTTCTTTGGTTATGGTTTAATTACAAATATTTGGAAAAATTGCCCACACTTGCACAGCTTACATGTGTGAGATCTTAACTAGGGGACCATAACCTTATGGGATACTAGGCGCCCCAGGGAGATATGGGAATTAAAAATAAGAGAAGAGATTTAGAGAGAGGTAGGGGAAGAGTTAAAGAAAGAGAGAGAGCAAAGTTTAGTGCATCACGGTCCCCCAGCAGCCTAAGAATCATCTGCCTCCATATCACCCTATCCTCTGCATCTTTTTCTTTCACACCAACAAACTTCACATCCTCTTTCACCACATCCATAAATTTCCTCTTTGGTCTTCCTCTAGACCTTCTGCCTGGCAGTTCCAACCTCAGCATCCGACTACCGATATATTCACTATCC
>JAQQAE010003430.1:0-20247 GCA_029823295.1 Pseudamia nigra | reverse complement strand
ATATCTTTGTATAATTGTTTATTTGAAACTGGGTAATCCTAATCTAATCATAGCTGTGAGAGATGTGATGAAATTGAGATCATATTAAAGCCGATTGGATCCTGAAGCTTCATGTCATCAGCATCAACCCGTTTATCAAATGCATCTGTCAAGGAAAAAAGAAGACGGCATTTTGACAGGGCTGCTGTGTTTTTATATACTGCAGAAGCAGAGAAATGGCAGCACATGTACAGCAGCCCGATTCATGAATTAAAAATCTGTCTAGTTAATATGGTAATTGTGTCCTTTTAAAGGAATAATCCATCAGTTTCTGTGCGATACGCTGGCAGAAACTCCATGTAGCCGGGGAAAAATAGTAGAAGTGTTTAATTCTGCAGCCTCTACTTTTACTTGCGTTTCTCACGTCCACAGGTGCCTCTTCATTTCTCTTTCCCTTCCTTGCGCTCCACCTCTGTTCTCTCCTTAAATTAAATTAAATCCAATTGCCTTGAACACAAATCGCTTGGTTGGCATGACAAAAGAACATTTGTGTTGCCAAAGTGTGAACACAAACAAACAAATTGAGCAAGGAAACAATAAGTGAGAACAATGAGCTGCAATTATAAAGCAAAATTAAACCAGTAATCCTGTGAATGTGCACGGAACAATTAGAGGGGGAAAAAGAGTTTTGACAGGCAGGTGTGTTCTTTTTTCTTTTTTTTTTTGCCCTACCTGCTGTTTCGAGGGTTATGACAGGTGGCGACAGGCTTTCTGCACACCTCAGTGTCTCTCAAGAGGGGTTTAGAATTATTGCGAAACTCGTGTTCCCATTTACAGGCAGTTTGTGCACAGCAAGTGATCTCTGGCGAGGGGCAAATCGTCCTCTGGCAGAGACAAACAAAAACACCCACGTTCTAACAGGTACATGTAAATACAGTGGCACTGGCCCCTGCAATTCACAACGGAGAACAATGGATGTGGTGTACACAAGAATGGCAGCCTTTTGAATTGACATCTTTCAGTCCCACAGAGCTGTTCAACAATGCAATTTGCACCCCACGCACTTGCTCTATTCTTTGCAAATAATTACCTGTTGTACCCGAGCTGCCCGCATGTGTGTTTAAGTGCCTCCCCCTGCACGTCCATGCGTATGCACACATAACAAGTGAATTCCCAGAAGTACAGAATGATGTGTGAGCGCACTTTATGCAGAGTGCTGAAAACAGCAAAAAACGGGGAAAAAAAGACACTGCACACATAATAAGGGCAGATGGACATTTTGAGTCATATGCAATACTGCAATCTGTTCCACTTGCTACCAGTCTGCACAGCAGTCACTCTCTGTACACAGAGCTGCTAAGCACATTATTGCATTGTAGTGACTTCCTGCTAACAAGGGCTGAATCTGTTCTTAACTTAGGGAGCAAACTTCAAAAACAGAAGGGAGTAGGGTATTTTATTCAAGTAACTGTTTCAGACTATTGACTATTTTTGTCCATGCGGTATTCCCTCTGTGTCTCCAACTTAGCTGTGTGTAGATTAAGTGAAGGCGCTATTTGCAGTGGCACTCTCTTATGTTTAAAATGCCCTATTTCTTTCCAAAATGGGAATAGGTTTTATACTCAGCGACTCAAGCAAGCTACAGCTTCCATACCGAATTCCCTTGATCAATCGATATGCACACTGTAAGAATATATGTCACAGCTGCTCCCTTCTGTTATAATTAATGCTTTTTATACTTACTTTTTAATGGCTGCGGATCATTATGTTTTCTGTTCAACGGTCGGTCGATCGCCACTACGTTTAAAACGCCACATCTCAGACAAACCTAGAACATTCGCTGGATGCAAAGATAATGAAAAGATTTTGTCAAGGGTGTTGTTTATGCTCGTACAGTTGAGGTCAAAATTATTATCCCCCCCCCCTTTACACACACACACACACACTCAAACAAATAAGGCTAATTAATCAGTCACATTTACAAAACTCATTACATTGATTTTTCCCTCTACATCCATCCAAAGCACTGCTGGATTTTAAAATGTGGACATTTGAGCAGCCGTCTCCTATAAATATGTTTTTATACTAAATTCACTTGACAAATATGTTTAACACACGATGTAGTCTTGGCCATATAAATATGCTGCCTCAATATTGGATGGTGTATGCAGAGTATAAACCACGTGACCAACTACACCAACTTTAAGACCTTGGTTCACATTCTGAAGCTGCTATGAGTTTATGGAACAAAAGAACTAGTGTGTTTTTAAAAAACTGTCAAATGCTGAGCTTCACAGTACTGTTGCTTTTGTACTAAATAAACCAGGGCTGCCGTTTTCTGTAATTAAACACTACCTACAAGTCCCTGCAAAACAACTTAATAAAAGTTTCCCCAACTACACGAGGATCACTACGTCTAAACACTGCCAGTGGCAACATAATTTCTATAATCTGCTGTTTCGTTTTATTCTCAAAACCATTTGTGTCGATGCCAATAGAAAAAGCAAAGGCTCTTCCACGTGAAAAATACCCAAACACGCAGACAGTTTATCACAATTTACACTAACAGGCAGCTGCACTGAATACAGATGTTGTGTTCGAACATCCTCATTTGGTGGAATGGAGTCCTGCTGCATCCGTGATTGAGAGTAAATAGATCAATTAAGTCACTGTACACATGCACACATACATGTCCTGTTGTTATGCATATTTTGTTTTGGTTCAGCGGGCTTTGAGGAAATGCAGATGATGTAACCTGTCTGTTTGACAGGTTATGTACTGCACACAGCTTGCAGTCATGTACGGTACAGATTGGCCTATAAGCTGTCAACTCGTGGCAGAGAACTGTGTGAGGCCGACAACATGTTCTGTTGCTTTTTCCCCAGCCACCTTCAACTTCCTGAGGCACAGAACATTTCTGAAAGCAGGGCTGAAAGAGGCCAGAGAAATGCAATTACTGGTAAATAGAGACTCCCTGCTACTGCAAATTTATCCAGGGTCCAGAAATTATTCCTCACAAGCCTGCTAGAGGTGTGTGTGTCCTCATATGCGTGCATGCAGGCCGGTGTGTGTGCATGTCTCACATGGTGTGAATCATTGTGGCGGTGCCATTAAAGCTTATCAGACTCCAGTGGAGCTGCCAAGCTGTGGTCGGCTCTCTCCACTCCCCCCTCCAGGGCGTCTCTGAGTGGCTGTGACTGCTGGTCGTTGCCCACTCACGCGCTCCCGCTGACCCTCGCTAGCTCTCGGGCAGAAAGGCAAAAAGGCTTTGGCAGCTAGATTCTAGAAGGCTTTAAAGACAAGTCAGTCTAATTCAATTCTCCCAATTCAACGCTACTAACAGGTGGATAGGGTGTCCAAGTTGGCGGCTGTGAAAATGGTGCTGGTGCATTTTGTGCCACATTTTCCTGCCATATCCTTTAACCTTGCATCCTCTTTTACCAATTATTTTCCTTCAGCCGTGCTGCTGGTTTCCTCATGCGCACGTCCCTGCTTTCCTTTCTAACACTTACAAAAAATGACTTGTAATAGCTTGTGGCAACTGTGACAACCTCCTCCATGTCATGAAATGTACACTACAGACCATATTGTGCTCTGTGACAGTTCGTTCAAAGGGAGAACAATACTGTGGAGAGTGAAACAGAGGCACATGGGCGTTCAACAGATTCAATAGCCATCAATGGATTTTCTATTCTACTTTAGGTTTGAAGTAAAGCTGAGTTTTCTCTTGTGATGAATACTAACCATCTTCTCACTTGTTCCGTCTTGTGCTGTAATTGTTTAAAGTGGCTGTGGATTTTCAGACGTTTTCCACAATAAAAGGTAGCTTTTATTCTGCAGTGAATCTAAGAAACCATTAACATTCTATCATAAGATTATTAGAACATCATTTGCAGTCCTGATATGTGCTACACACGCAGCTTGTTGGCTCATCCTGAAACACAGTTTTCTCTCTTTTCTCTGTAACACTCTGGAATTCACCTTGTCCACTAAGTACAATACACAGACTCTAATTTGTTTCAGTGGCACTGGTGCAGAAACGTATCAACAGCACTCATTACAAAGCAGTATGTTCTGTCTCGCAAAGTACAAAGGCGCCAGGCTCTCTGAACCAGCGAGAAAGGACGACATAGCAAATGCATGACTAAGCAGCACAATGCATATAATTATATCAATATTCAATGTTTTCCACATACATACTACAAGTCAAACATTTGGACACGCCTTCTCTGTCAGTGTTTTTTCTTTATTTTTCTTATTTTCAACGATGCACATAAGTACTGAAGACATCAAAAATGTGAAAGAATACATACAAAATTATGTCAGAAATATACAATTTTCATTTCACAGGTTTTCTCATTAAGAGTTAATTTGTGCTATTTCTTGCCTTTTTATTGTGCTTTGGACCGGTATTCCCAATTACTAGGTCAGGACCCACAGGTGGGTCGCAGGAGAATTTATTTGGGTCACAAAACAATTCAAGCAAACAAAAACCATGTCTTTGATACTAAAAATTGTTCTGATTATTGTGATCACAATACTCTGTCTTTGCCTAAATGCAATTAAGCATATGTCATAAAAAGCACATTTATATGTCTTCAAAAGCACCATGATAAAAAAGTCCAATTTCTTTAACCTACAGTACATCTCTTCAAAATAGTTCACTTACCTGCTGTAGATAATAATATAAGCCTCGTAATATAATATAATAACAGTTAAAATGGTCAAGAGCATTAATTTGTGCACAAATTCACTCGATCTCGTCATTTATAGATTAGTCAAGACAGTTTGTTACACTTGTATTAATTTTTTTCACTGTTTTCTAACTTTTGCTTCTTATGTTGCTTTTTCCTGATTTTTTTGTTCATTTCAAGTTTAAATCCTCACTGTCTTATTGGATTTTGCTTTGATTTTGACATTAATTTTTTAATGACTATGAATTAAATATCAACACATTCCTGTCCAGTAGAGTTATGTGTAGTGCATGTGTGAAAGGGTTAAGAAGTCAAGAAATGGCACAAATGAACTCACCTGTGATTTGAAAACGGTAGCAGGTGACCACCATATGACTCTGTCTTCAAAACTTAATGTTCGGGTTGTTTCACACTTTTTTGTTTACTACATAATTCCATACATGTTCTTTCAAAAATGACAAAAATAACGACAAAACACTGAAGGAGAAGGTGAGTCACACTGTACCCAAATCTGCATCCGTTCCATATGTTATACAGACAGATTTAGAACTGAACCAATAGCAACTAGTATAAAAAATGACATTTTTTTATCACAAGGCATCCACTGTGTTCGGGCCTCAAGCTTTCAGGGCTGACAGCTGAGCAAAATGTGATGTATACATTCTGAAAGTGTAAAAGATAAATATAGTCAACACTCAGTCTGTCAACGCTTATTGGAAAAGTGAACAAGACGGTGTAAATTTACATTTTGCATGTAAAGTCACACATTTCACAGCAATGCCAAAATGGTGATGAAAGATTTTTGCATCATTTTTTGGGATCAGACTGCAAAGAGCAGGCACCTCGGCTGCCAGTTTGTTAATGAAAAGAGAAATGGGCCTGGTGGTTTGTCTGAGTGCTAAAAAAAACAGTTGTATCAGGTGTAAAACAACCCCATTCCATCAGTTCCTGACACGTCTTCCAAACAGAATATCAAACACACCAACCAGTGTCTTTGAAAAAAATGAGAATCGTTTTATTATTGGGATAAGGGATCATAATTTTCTCAGCATTTACAAACTCAAAATCAATATAAGGACATAGTTATATGCTATTAAAGGCGAGTCTGTATAGTTGCATTCGTTGTAATTCAAAAAGGAGAAGCATCATTTATTTATTTATTTATTGGACAGAATTTCAGCAACACAACTGATTAAGCATTGTTTTTTCTGACAACATGAGAAGGTTACAGTATTATTCTGTTCCCTCTGTGCGACGCAAAGAGAGACAAAGGAACAGATTAAAGAATAAAACTCAGCGCTTAACAAATTTGTTAGATCCCCATCAGTGTAAGGTTTATGTCACAGCTGCACTAAATTAACTTTATCAGTAGCATTTTTTATGTTTCTCTAATCCATCATTATGTGAAGCTCTTTAATAAAAATGATCGTTTTATTGCAAAAATATACAGCTCCATTTCCAAAAAAGATGTAAATACAATCAGAATACAATGATCTCAAAAACCCATGTTTTATTCCCAACAGTTTATCAAACGTATAGAACACGCCAGATGTTGAAACTGAGACATTTTACCATTTCATGGAAAATATCAGCTCCATTTGAATTTGATGACAGTAACACAACTCTAAAAAGTTGGAACAGTTTGATGTTTACCACCGTGCAGCATCTCTTCTTCTTTTCACAACTGCCTGTAAACGTCTGGGACGTGAGGAGACCAGCAGCTGGAGTTTTACGAGAAGAATTTTGTATCATTCTTGTCTGATGCAGGATTTTAGCTGCTCAACAGTCCTGAGCCTTCATTGCCGGATTTTTCATTTTATGATGTGGTAAATGTTTATTATAATTGCAGTTACTTATGCATGAATTGTAGAATTTAGTTTGACAAAAAGCGAAGAGAAAAAGAGAAAAAATAGTGAAGCAAATTATTATGTTTTGATTGAGATGTTTTGACGTTTTAGTCCACTGCTGGATTAAATAGAAAGGTGAATCCACTTTGAAATTCATCACTGCTCTTTAAAATGGTAAAACATACCACATCTCCACATTTAAGCATTTTATGATGCTGGACGGTGTTTGAAACAAATAGGACAGGTGGTCTAATACATTTTTTAAACACTGTACATTCTATTAATCCTCCTTCTTTGTTTAGTCTACTGATATCAATTCTACTGACTCATTTACACATTTCCATTTCTACTTGAATATGTGTTTTTGGTACATACCACCTCTAAAGAACATAGCCTTTTTAAACAAATGAACAAACACAAAGTCATTTGGCCTGTTTCATCGAGAAACCTGGCACCCAGCTCTCCACCACCATCCCTCCGCCTGGAGAGTCAGAAATGATGTGTCCCCCTTGGCTCATCACACAGAGACATCAGATGTCTGCCAAAAGGCGGCATGTGTACAAGATGTGCTCCATGCATTATTAATTTGTGAACAGCACTGTGTGTGCTTTTTTTCCTAGCGTGCAAAAGATTAATATTTTTCAAAAATTCATTGATGGTAATGTTCATTAGGGAGCTATGAGACCATTTAAGACAGATTTGTCCTTGTAAAATTAACATAATTTTGCTACTCTAAAAGTGGCAGAAAACTGATGAGCAGGCACAAGACTGGTCTTTAACTAGTTGTGAACAAAACATGATAAATAATTAGCTTGTTCTAAAAGAAAACGAAAAACACAGCGACGGCAGGTCTTTGTAGTTATGCTTTACGCCACCTATAACAAGCTAATAAAAATCCTTAATCACTTCTTTTTGTTCTATTTCCATAATTTGAGCCTGAAACAATAAGCACACAAATTTTTTAAAATGGTGATTTTTTTTTTTTTTTATTAAATTAAAACTTTGCATGAAACAGGAAGGCTGGAGAGGGCATAGTTCAGTTATTCCACCTATTAGTTGGATCGGTTTTCACAGATTTACTGCAATTACTTTCGTGCATACTGGGTATTTATTTTTAGAGCACTAGCTGTTTTAATTTTCTATTATCCACTTGAGAAGCTTCAAACTGCAAAACACATTAATTAGGGATAAATGTTATACTTTGTACTATATCTATCTCTAGACAGAGTCATTCACTGGATGAGTCATTTTAATGTGTTCTGAACCAGACCTGCAATATCAGCAGGCAGCAAAACACAGAATTACTTCTGTTATGATGTGTGAAGTGTACAAAAATAAAATGACCACAATTAAAGATCTATATGGATACTGTATGTATCTGTCTGTCTGTCTGTGTCTGGCGTTTTGTCACACAACATTAGTGCTTAGTG
Source organism: Pseudamia nigra (assembly GCA_029823295.1). Classification (NCBI taxonomy): domain Eukaryota; kingdom Metazoa; phylum Chordata; class Actinopteri; order Kurtiformes; family Apogonidae; genus Pseudamia; species Pseudamia nigra. The sequence goes on along the minus strand of JAQQAE010003430.1, from coordinate 12,297 downwards.
GTGCATTATGACAAGACAAGGTCTAATGCAGCATCCCTTTTCCGATACGTAGGTGCTAATTTTTCACATTACCTTGAGTGCCAGCATCAGGCCATACATGCCACATGTCAGCGATGGGGTCATGCATTTTTCATAAGATTGTACATGTATTTTAATGAGGAAGGCTGATGAGGTGTGCAACATCCGCTTGGTGGACAGCCTTCGCTCCCTCTTATTCACCATGTGTGTCAGTCAACCACTCTGAGGCTTCCTCGTGTCTGTCTCGAGCAGTATCCTCCAATATCAATCATGCTAAAATTTTGCATATTTTCGCAACATAATTAAGAGGAAATTGCAACGTGGTGCAGACGATCAATCTGCAAATCAGTGGACCAGATTAAATCCAAATTCAGACTCTGTTTCGCAGATGGCAAACTAAACAGCCTAACCTGACAGAGATGCGTTTGGATGGCAAGTCGGATACCCCCCCTGCCGGGTGGAGGAGCCCATGTCAGTGCCTGTGTGTAATTTGAAATTAATGGGACGGTAAAACTTTTAATTCAAAATCCCAGCCTTGGGGACAAACACATTTGCATACAAATGAACACAATTTCCTGTTTGTTCGGTATGCAAATACAAAAGAACCAACTTACAGACTGGCTGCCAGAGTTGAGCAAGCACCACAACACTTGCCCGAGTGCAGAAAGCGCAGGCACCCAACCGAGCACTTCAAACACAGCCCTGTTTGAAATATCAGACTACAGCAGGGGTGAGCGGAGACCATCCTGAAGGACCGCACAATCTTGAGGGGCTCGAGGTAACCTTTCCCTCCTCATCTCATTTACACCTGGAAATAACAAGTGAGGTGAATGTTCCTCCAAACACAAGAGGCTATTAAAGACTCATGATCTGATGTCAAACAAGAGAAAAAGATACCCGTCCCGAGGGATGGATGTACAAGTGGAATCATCTCACAGTGTAATTAACAAATGACACCACTATGCACCTGCGTTAGTCAAACACAATGCGATTTCCTCAAGTAATTTTTAGTAATTGCAAGATATTCCATACAATGAACTGAGATAAGCTTTTTGTGAATAATGCAAATAACTGAAGGCATGTGCCCTCTGTGGTTCTTCAATAAAGGTTTTGGAGTGCCGTGAATGTCAAGGACACTCACGGTAGGATCAGAAAGCACGAAATTCATCATTGTAAACATTAAAGGGTCAGAATATCATAAAATTGTTTGCATTAACATAAATGACTGGCAAGCTTGATGCAGAACAAATCCTAAGCGTGTTAAATTCCTCAGCCACAACAATCTTTTTGCCAGGTTGGATTTGGTTCAGACACTAAACACTGTGTTTCATGTCATGTTGCGTTGTGAGTGCATTGTATGGAACTAAAGGCAGCTACGCATTTGAGTGACAGCCAGAAGCACTATTTTTCTCAACAGTATTAGGTCGCAGACTGGCAGACAGACACATTCACACACACCTCCACATGCACAAATAGCCAGATTTGTAATTAAGTCTTGGGTCAATACTGAAATGACCCCGGACACTGGGCTATGTTAAAAAGCAGCCCGCTTTCCAACGACTTCTCATTAGTAGGCTCTGCAGCAGCTCCCCATGTACAATCCTCCCCTGAAACTCTGAAGGTGACACAGCAGTTACAGTGGACTTTGATGGGGCACAGGGGAGCTGTACCTCATATCACAGGACTGCTTCCTCTGCAGAGTAAAATGTTTCAACAATCAGCAGCTGCAGCCATTTGGGAGGAAGGAGGTAAAATCTTCCCTTGTCTGGCAGTGGGAGGTATTTTCTGCCTGCTTTTCCTCACAGCCAGAAGTACACAGTGTCCAGTTCTCTGCCAGTAAATGAAAGATTAACCTCCTCGAGATCGTTCCCGCTTGCCACAGATATAATCCGATCTCTAAATCATTACTTAATTGAGTGTTTGCATCAACAGTTAATCTTCCACAGGAGCTTCTGTTGCCTCCTCAGCATCAGCAACACTAAATCAAATGGTTAAGGGGTCATCAGAGCTTGCAGACTACAGAAGAGTGAAGAAAAACATCAGCAGTCCCCATCTTAATATAATAAAAAGCCTGTAATCAGATACATTGATGAGCCCAGTTGGCAGGTCAGATAGGCTCAAGGTGTTGCTTCTCCCCCTAGGCCGGTACTCCAGATCGGGAATGGAAACCAGCAACAACACTGCAGGGCTTCCAGTTACCTCCAGCCTGATCACATTGCGTATTCTCTTGCTGACTGCGGGGCTGATTAAATCTGTATTTAATTGGATCAGATCTAGTCGTGATGGAGCGCTCCCCCCGGCGTTTAACCCACGGTCCTCTGTCAAGTGAGAGGGGGAAAAAGTACTGTGGGGGAATTAGGAGCAGGAAACGAATACCAATGATAGGCTGTGCTAATAGCCAGCGCGGCTGGAGTGGACCACACCTGCAGAGTTTTACAGACAAGAATCAGAGTTAGCGGCTTTTCTGTCAAAAACATGCCGATGTGCAAGTTTGTTCAGCCCCTTTTTTTCCTGATTAGTCAGATTAGGTTATTTAGGTCACACAAAGACTTTACTCTGATGAGCTGGTTTATAAAAGCACACGACTAATAACACAACGCCGCTCAAAAAAAAATTCTCCCAAGTCAATCTTTAATCAATTTGTGATGATTACTGCATGTGTTTTTCAGGACAACACGAATGAGCAGCAAGCATATTTGCATAATTTCTCAATATTCAATTGAAGTTTGCAGTTCGGAGTGTGGATGATTCTGTTTGTGTGCACTGTTGAGGCAAAGCACCAAGTATCTCAGAAATGAATCAAACAACAGACGACAAGCAGAAATATTGGTCTTATTGAATAAAGACTCTTCCATGTCTGATTGATACACTACCGGTCAAATGTTTGGACACACCTTCTTTTTCACATTTCAGCTTTGTACTGAAGACACCCAAACTGTGAAAGAACATGTATGAAATTATGTGGTAAACGAGAAAAACAGTGAAAATAATCCAGAATGTGTTTTATATTTTAAATTGTCCAAAGTAGCCACTTTTAGCTTAGATGACAGCTTTGCATCAAAACATTCAAACGCTATAAAGAAAGTGGCTCTCATGAGGACCATCCCAAGAAAGGAAGTCCAGGAGCTACATACTGTACCTCCTCTACGGAGGATACGTTTATCAGAATTACCAGCCTTAATGGTTTTAGCGAGTGCATTCATGGACACACTCAAAGTTCTGCAGTTTTTTTTTGTATTAATTGACCCTCAATTCTAAAAGGGACGATGGACTGACTTTTCTCTCAAGTTTTTTTCTTGCCATAATATTTGTACTGTACTTGTAGTAGCACTAACAGGGCTATTGACTCTGTACCCACCCATTCTCTGCACAAGAAAACTGATGTCTAAAGCACACTATCCTCTTAAGCCATCACCTCTTTTTTGGGACTTAGATATTTGATGTTGATGTTGCAGTTTTGTTTGGTGTGTATAAATATGACTTATATGTCCTTTTAGAGTCTCTCCTGTTTCATTTGATGTGCAATACGACTGTATTTATACATAATTTGTGCAAGGATTTATGCTTTTTGTTGCGCAGACTCCCCTAATTTGGGACTTTAGAGTTTAAGAGGTTTTTAATTCACCTGTAACTTGAAAACAATTGTACCGGTAGATGCCTGCCTCATGAATCTGATGAGAGTATAACATGATAATATAAACAAATTGTGGCTACTATGGAAAATTAAAATTTAGCACAATTTTTGTTTACTACATAATTCCACAGGTCCTTTCACAGTTTGGGTGTCATCAGTATTAATGTACAATGTAGAAAATAATAGAAATAAAGAAACCACTTTTAACAGGATGCTGAAACAGAGACGTATACGAGAGCGTGTCAGAGAATGACAGTGCAGAGTCGTTATTTCCGAGTCTCAGGCCCATCATAAAGTCGGTCTGGTAAAAAATATTTGATTTTTTTTTCTCTGTTATAGAACAATTTGTTTACACAAACAAACCGCATTATAACAAGAGTAGGCAAGAAATGACAGTAAAACCAGCCCACTGGCCATTAAACAGCAACACTTGACTAATTAAAGGTTTACTGCTTTGCTCAAGGGCTCGTTGATAGTAAATATGAAATGTATGAAATGTCAGTTTTCCACAGAATATGTTCATTAAGAACCTTACACACATAAACACACCTGCAAATATGTTTATAGCACTGACAGGGCTGGATCACTGTTGTAAAACCGTGTTCATTATTTTGTTTATACATTTGTTATTGTTAATGATCACATTTTCTGCTGTAAAGTCAGGAGTTAATCTTTTGCTTCTACGACGTCTGTTGTTCTCATTACACTCGGAACACAGCTCCTCACAAATGGCTTGACAGAATGTTCAGCTTGACACAAAATAAAGATTTTTAATGTTCCAAAGATTAAAGGCCAAGGTCACTGCGGCATCATGTCTCTCCATTCTAGGAAATTACTTCCATGTTTGGCATAAACATTCACTAAGATGCAGACACTAGATTTCCAGAAAGACCTACCTAAACTGTTTAAGTCTGTGCAACATTAGGAATGTTTTTGCCTTTTTCTTGCCCGTATATTATTCTTTTCCACATGCAACCTAAACCTGAACCGCTTTTAAAACTACGGAACTCTTTACAGTAAGAGCAGTTCTGCATCCTGTGTTATTGTGTCACTGTGTTTTAAGATGTTATTTTAGATTCAAACCAACAAACAATTTGACTATGCAAGTCATCAGTTTAAAATCATTACATCACTTTGCTGTATGAGTCCTGCGGTTCCATGTTGAGAAATATGACGGTGACAGAAAATGAATGTTCGGCAAAGTCAGACAGAGCAACAAGTGTGTGTTCAACTCTAACTAGAGTCCAAGAAGGATTAAAAAGCTTTCACACAGGAAGTGCCAAATTGGACCATTTAAGATAAGATATTTATATTAATAGTGTTACAGCAGCAAACGGCAGTAGGATATGTGACTTAAAAAAGTAGAATATATAAAATCTGAATAACAAGTTTGGACAGAAAGGTGAGAAATAAGCAATGTCAAATAAATAAATGGAGTAAAATAAAATAGCTAAAAATATACAGTATAGCATCATAAATTATTCACATTGTAAACAGAATTGCACATTATATTGCAAATTGATGAGAAATATACTAATATAGAGAATTTCCTTCATAGCTCAAAAAAAATTTAGTATCACTTTAATAAATTACTAGATAGTAGTAATTAAGAGAAGTGCATACAGTACAAAGTTTACAGTGCTAACTGAACTTGTAGATTGTTGTTTGCTTCATCTCCTCTGGCCTTTTTATTTAAGGGGATATTAACTCCCCACCACAGTCAGAGATATAGTATGCACCAATCAACCATAACTATATGACCACTAACAGATGAAGTGGTCATAATGTTGAATAAATCATTCCAGTAATCAGCAAGTGAACATTTAGCAAATGCTGTTGTTTCACTGAAAGCAGCAAATTGTCCAAACTAAGCAAAGATCTGAGCAACTTTGGACCAAATAGTGATGCTCCACGACTGGGTCATTGCATCCAAACCTAAAGATCGTGTTGGGTGTTCTAGTCTGCAGTGGATAGTACTCCATCAACAGTGGTCTACGGATGAACAACCAGATTTCAATCCAATTCCGTATCCGTAAAATGTGTTGGAAAAAACAAGTTAGATTAATGAAGGCCCAAGCTCACAGCCTACTGTGTCACTATAATGTCTAAAGTGTAATGTGCTGTGAGTTATTCCAGCAGCCTTCGGAGGTCTGGTAGAGCTCATGTCTTGGTTTAGGGCTGTTCCGGAATCAAAAGGGGAACCTACACAACATTATGTGGTCGTAATACTTCATTCCCTCAGACACTCTACTGGAGTGAGATCAAATTGTCTTGACATCACAATTTGGTCATTGTCTAGGTTTTTTAACATCCTTCATATATCCTACCCGCTCACAGGTGCCATTCTAATAAGATTTTTGACATTACTACCTCTTCACCTGTCAGTGGTCATAATGGTATGGCTGATTGGTGTAAATGATAGTAATGCACATTTAAAAGTGATGCTACATGTGACATTTTTTTAATCTATATCTTCAAAATCTTGCTACATTGTTAAGTTGAAAAATTAAAGCATAAAAGTCCCTAGTAGTACTGCTCCCTTTAAATTGCCTCATTAGAAGTAATTTTGTTGCTATGCGTATTACAGTGTGGAGTTATTTTCCAGAGGCAAATGTATCCAGACCTAAGGCTGTTTCTGTGACACCTGGATGAGTGACAAAGTAGCATCCCTACGAGTCGATCCACAACAACTTTAGGTTCCAGCGTATGTCATTATGATGCAAATTAGCAATTACCAAACTGTGGTGCCTCATGTTTTATCATATTGCAGCAGCGTGTGTGGTAGTAACACGAGTCAGCCATTACAAAACCATCAGCAGCTTCTCTAAATGCACACAGTGTGAGGCAGTTTACTTTTAGTGACCTCGATCGCTCTCTTATAAGGCCACGAACATCGTGTGGAGGTTAGTGATTAAAGATGTCATTCTGCCATGTGACCTTGAAAGTCAACAGAATTCTGGGAAAATTACCTTGCAATGGGCCAGACCTATATCGAACACCTTAGAATGAGCCATAAGGTTGATTGAAAAATGGATATTTGCATATAAGGCACTGAGCAGGGCCTGGCGGAGCAGCAAACCCTGACTCTTCACTCCAGTGGAGGTGGCAACGCTGGGAGGCAGCGGCTCCTCATTAAGCAGAACAGCATCATTTTCTGACGCTCTGGCGCTCGCTCCCTCTTCCTCTCTATACAATAGGGACCCTAGTTTCAAAATATAACTGAAACCTAAATAACTAAAGAAACCTGTGCTGTGTGTTTAGAAGAAACTGGGTTTTGCTCATAAATAATATATATGATAGATCGCTGATGAACTGTCTAATGAAGAGGAGGCAAAGGGGGAGGGTGGAGGGAAGCAGGGTTTTTGCTGACGAACAGCAATTTATTTTTTTATAGATTTAAAAACTGAGACCTGGCACACAGAGCACGATGCAGGAATGCTAATGTCCCTGGCATTTTTGAAACTGCTGTTATCTTCCTGGCACTGCACATTAGCTAGAGATATGGTTTCCTTGGCACTAATTTACCCATATACAGCAAGTGCTGGAGGTTACATTCCAAACGTAATGCAACTTCTAATTTTACCAAAAGTCCATTTCCGTCAGGGAAATTAAACTTGCTAATTAGGGATTACAACCTGTTTTATGAAATTCAAATGCCAAGTGTCAGGAATTATTGATGTTATAAAATTGTGACTCCTGTGAGTAAAGGTTTCAGATAGGATTTATTTTGACACAGCAGCAAACTGTAAAGCCAGATAGTCCCATTCATATTACCTCAGATCAAATGAAGACAGACGGCCTGAGATGTGAATTTGATTATCTACACTCTTTCTTTTTTTCAATCATAAGCCACAGCGTCTTTAGCGGCAGTCAGGGCTCCCAGGGAATAAACCTCCTGATATTAGACCAATTTCCACAGTAGGAATCCATCTTCTGCAGTCCCCGTTTGTCACACATGCTTTTCCCATCATAAACAATGACCCCAGGCTGAATATGTTTTTCTCTTCACTACATCATTTAACTCTTTAACAATGTGCTCGCTTGTGCTCTCTGCCAAAATACCATACGCCTTTTCTCCCTCTGCATAACATTCGCTATATGCAGAATGCCATATTCATTTCTCAAGCTTCTTCCTCTTTGGTTTCTGCTTCTCTGACAGTTCTGTTCTTGGCCTTCTCACTGTCTGTCATCTGTGCCACAGGCTTCCACAAAAGACAGTGTGCATTTTCCTTGCATCATGTGTTAAATGAGCATCACTTTCCTCTCTGTCTCTCTCTTCATTGGCTCCTCGAGATTCTTTTCTCTCACACAAACATGTGCGTGCATGGAACGCACACACCTGCAGCTCCTTTTTCTCTTCCTCTCGCACTAGATCCCATCACTGACAGGTGGTGGGAGGGTTTTGAGAGACCTGACATAAGCGGAAAATTATTTAGAGGTTGTTCAAGTATACGCTCGAAATATAGGAAGACAGAGTTAATGAGGAGGACTGAGAAGAGAGAGGATGACAAAAGAACAATAGATACTGATGCTGACAATAACGACATTTTCACACCTCCAGCTCATTTGCTGTGATAACCATCAGAACTGTCAGTTTATGGGTTTGTACAGGAAGCATTTCGCCCTCAGTTCTGTTTCTTTTCACATGGCAAAGAACAAGTGAACCAAAATGCTTCTGTACAAACCAAGCGAGAACATTCACTCAGCTCGCTGGTCAGGTGTATCCAGAGAGGGAGCAAAAAGTAAATACAAGAAGAAGGTCATGCGTTCTGGACGATGCATGCTTTTCTGAACAAAACATTTTCCAGCCACCTCCTACTAGTAGAACACCGGCTGCACAGTGCACGTGTTCTACAGATCCCCACAATGTAAGGCACATGTGGCTACAGGAGCTGTTTCGTCCCAATTTGCAAAGTACATCAGGATGTTTGGTTGGATGCTCCAAAGTTTATTGGGAATTGCACCAATATGACTGTGGTTTTGGTTCGTACCGGAGTGCAATTACTGCATTCAAACCTGCCCAATGAATCACACCAAGTAGGAAAATAAAACTGCAATTCAACTCGGTGGGGCTGTCATCAACTGATGTGACACTCGCAATGGTATTTTCATTTCATCTGAAAATGTGCAGCTGAAACCACAGTGTAAATGGTGATTTGAATTGGGATGTGTAACACTCTATAAGCAAACATTTGATCAGATGGATCCCTGGAAACATGGACCAATTGGGCCATCAATTCATGCCATCTGGCCAGTCAGATGATCTGATCAGCGTAATTAATCAGCTCCATATTAATCTGTGTCAATTTTGGAAGCAAAAGAAAAACACGTGTGCAATGTCTACCATACTGGCATGTGGCCAGGGTTGGACAATGGTCAATGATACTGCACACAGGGAAGCAACGTAAACGAGTAAAACACCTGTGCTGTACAGCGCTTTAAGGTCTTCACTCACTTCAACAGCTTTAGAGCTGACTGTATATAGAACAGCACATTTGTGATGAAAAAAGCATGATTCTACTCATTTGGTCACACCTTCATGAGTAGGAGTCAATTTGGCATAAAATGTGTTTCCTCAAAACGATGGGGAAGAACAGTTATACTGTACTATGATCCACTACTTTGTCAATGCAAAATAGCAGAAATAAACAAGATTCGCCACAAAATCAGCGAAAATAATCAAATAAACTAACAAAAAATAGCAAAACAACAAAAGAAGAACAAAAAGCAGGCAACAAAATTAGCAAAGATGAACCACATAATCAGGTAAAATGAGCAAAAATGGACAAAAAATCAAACGAGTTAACAGAAATGAACAGTATAACCAATAACATTGGACGGACAGACGGATGGATGATAGATGGATGGATGATAGATGGATGGATATTCGATAGATATTGAACTGTGGTAATTGTAACATTTTGATGAAGTTGCCGATTCTGCTGTTTTTCCTGGTTTTACAGTAGTACTTCCAAGCTGCCTGTTCTGACACAGTATGCATGAGCACCAGAATAAAGGTTGAGGTCTTTAAAGATACTCCACTTCCTGACACACCATTAATATTCTCCATACAGACTCTTCCTCTCCTCTACATGCGAACACCCCCACCCCCCTCTTCTTTCCCCACTCCCACTACACTCTGCCTTTGCATCTCTGCGCTGCCTTGTATCTCCTCCTCCATCTCCTTTTTCGTACGCTTCCCTCCCCCAACCTTACTCTCCTGCTCTTCCTTTTGGTTATTTTCTGTCATAACTTTTTCTACCACTTTCTCTTCCCCTTTCTCCTGGGAAGTGGCACAGAATCCCTTTAAGTGCTGCAAAAGCAAATCTATTTATCATAACCATCTATCTCTTGCTGTACGTATGCTTTATGCTATACTGAAAGACACGCAAACACACAGGCTGCAGAGAAAAGGAAAACACAGCTTCTCTCATGTGTACTTACAAGCTGCACTCAGAAGACAAGTACATGTGCTGTGAGCAAAAAAAAAAAAATCTAAGTAATGATACGATATATGTGATTCACTCTCTCAACAGCAATCCAGCAATAAATTAAAAGGAGGTAAAATGGGAGGTAGTGCCCACTCTCCACCCACGCACGGCAATGCGGTTGAGCGAAGCAGTCTTCTGGGACTTCCCATTGACTCCACACAAGGTGAGAACAAGGCAGGAACAGAAGGCAGGGCGAAAACACATCAAACAACAACACGGGAGGAAGACAGAGAGGGCTGCTTCTCTGCGAGGCAAAAGCATCGAACAGTGAGGAGCCACAGGCGTGAGTGAAAGACTGACCAGGAGAGACAGGAGACAGAATCATTACTCTGCTTTCACCTGCAATCAATCAAACAAGCATGTATGCACACACACTCGCACACGTACATACCAAACAACCAAGACGGACAATGACACCTGAAAACACCTTAAATGCCACTTAATGACAACAACACACACACACACACACATACAGAGTGAGAAAACACAGCAGGACATTGGCATTCTATACACCCACATGCAGCATGGTGAGGATCTGGGCTCGTCTCTGTGTGTCTCCCAGTTTTACACACTATGCTGGTCTAGACACAGTCTCATGCGGCTTCACCGTGGAAAAAAAAAAAAAAATGTAGTATTAAAATATACTGCAAGCGAGAAGTACGAGTCCAGTAGGAAATGAGAATTAATCACTATGATGCTCAGAAATCATAACACAGATGCCTGCTGTACATAGCCCACAGCGACCAGGAGCAGCTGAACCAACCGAATAAATACCTTAACAAACAAAACGTCGCCGCAGATGGGCACAGTGCCAAAAGGGGAAGCATTACAAACAAGTAGAGTGGTGGCACTATTTCCAGCATAATCTGTCCATTAATAGTAAAGCATTCAACATTTGACTGATAACAAGCAGGTTGCCAACCCCTCTTGTCCTTTTCCAACGCACCCATCGGCTGTAACAAATGCAAATATCAGACTGCTTTGTAGTGCTGCTTCTGTATCCCAAACTGATCCAGAGGGAAAAGGCAGAGGAAATGGGGGGGTGGGAGGGGAGGTAGGAGAATGGGGGGGTGAGGATAGGGGAATGAGGGGGGCACCTCCCATAGATGGAGGGTTCCAGTAGAGTGAGATGAGTCACGTATTGTCCATATAAATCAATGGGTGAGAACACCAGGAAGGAGAAAAGTGCATGTGTGTGAGTACAGAGACATGATTATGCATGTGCCGTAGCTCATGTATTAACCATAACTAAATTTACACATCAAGGCAGCAAATGAATTCCAAATAGATTTTTGATGCAGACCAACACGAGACCTGATTAAATGATGAGGTTGACGATATGGAAACAAGGATGGAAAGAAAAGAGTGTGGCGCCACTTACAACGCTGTGCTGTGATCCGCTGACTTTGAGTTGTGTGTTTGATTCAGTGTCATTCATGTAATTCTTCTCTGTTACATGCGCAGTATGTGATTTCTGTTAATGTCTCGCAATCAAAACACGAACAAAAGGCACTGTCTCATGGCATTATGAAGTAGCAGGGCATTATGGAAGTTGCTGTGGATGAAAGTCTGACATGACCACTCAAGCAGATCATCATGTTTACAGAGGAATAAGAGTAATGTTTTAAAGTTCTCTACACCTTACCTTTCCTGAGGTTCACATTATGTAACTACTAAGGGGTGTAAAGGTACATGTACTCAGATTTGTCAGTATGGACCATTCTGTACAGTACAGAGGTGTACCAAGTTCCCACACGGAACATATTGAATGAGGGACAGGAAGAGTAACTGCTTCTCACTGTAGCCACACATGTCTACTGCGTAAACAAACTCAGTGCAGCCCAGCGTCTGGCTGGTGGATGCCATGGCTAGCGATAGTGCTAAGGACAAGCCAGGGCTTTAAGACACTGTTCCTTACTTTTAGCGCGTACTCACACTCGGGTCAGCTGTCATTTGTCTGAAGCCCCCGTGAGGCACGATTGTCCCCACACCCCTGTCGGTCTGAGATGCAGACATATCAGTACATAAGAGATCACATCACAATACCACACACAATATGGGTTTTTCAGGGCCGATGCGATACCGATTATTAGTAGCTAAGGAGGCCGATAACCGATATTTGGAGCCGATATTCATTTGCAGTAAAAGTGTAAA
>JAQQAE010003429.1:0-20248 GCA_029823295.1 Pseudamia nigra | reverse complement strand
TGTTGACTCCAATTTAACATGAGTTTGAATGTAACTGGTTAAATCCAAACACAGCCACATCCCCAGTTATAAGAGGGGGTGCACACTTGTACAACCTCATTATCTCAGTTGTTTATTTTTACTTTGCTTCCCTGAAAGGTTTCAGTTTGTTTTTCAATTGCATTGCAGAGGTTATAGGTCATATTAAAGGTATAAAAAGTTATGAAATTATTTATCTTGGTGTCAACTTTTTACATCACAAAAACCTGGCATTTGAAGATGGGTGTGTAGACTTTTGATCCACTGTACGTTTCTAAGGTGTTGGAGCTGGTTCTAGTAGGATTAAAAAGTGCTTCTTAAGGAGATGGGGGTGGTTTTTAGATTATTTTTCAGCCTCCGTGGTGAAGTAATAACACTCATCATGCTCGTTGGTATCCGATGGTTCTTCAGGTGGTCGTAATGCGTTAAATTGAGCAGTGAAGTTTGGAGGCGTCACCGGATGATGATGATGACTCCGTTTCCAACATCCTGGTGCAGGACTGAACGGTACCGGAGACTGTTCACATGCTCTGCCATCAGGATGTTCCACATATTATCCAGTGGCAAACTACACACTGCAGTCGTTGGACTGGTTCCCGCGCAGTAATACTTCATGGACTGCATTCATATGAAGTAATTTTCTGCAGCTTGTAGGCTTTGTTTTGGTACATTATGCACAGATACATTCTATGGCAGAGACGCAGCTGCCAGATTTAATAAACATTTATCTGGCTGTGCCTCCTTTGCATCATCACTCTGATCAGGTCTGAGATGTGAAGAAGTCTGACTGAGACTCCGGTTAAATCCACATCGTTGTCTGATTTGAATTAAACCCAGAACTCGCCTTCAGGAGTTTCTCCACAGTCGACTTTCTTGTGTTTTCATCCTGGTGGCGTGTGTTTGAAATGAAACCGGGGGATTTGTCACTTCACGATAACTCTTAAGTTTCGTTTTGCAGGCGACGCACAGCTCCCACCTGCCTCAGCTCGTCCTCAGTGACCCCTGGAAGCCCCCGCGGGGTCGGGGTCTGACCCCCCCCCCCTTGTTGAGCCCATCATCTTATGTTCATTTGCTTGATTTACTTTATTTCCTCAATTTTTGGGGCAATTTCTTGATTATTCTGTTTTTTTTATGCCTTACATTGTTCTTGTGCTTGAATATTTTCTTCATTTTGATTGTTCATTTTTTGTGTGATTTGCTTCTCCTCCTTATGCTTATTTGGCAATTTTTAATTTTCTTTTTTTCATTTACTTGAATATTATGTTTACTTTAATTATTATTTGGTTGTTTTGTTAATTTTTGGTCACTTATTTTTATATCTTGCATATGTTGCTTTCTTTATTGTCTTGTTCATTTACTTTAATATTGTGTTCATTTTCTTAAATTTGCTCATTTTTATTACTTTAATTTTTGGCCACTTTTCTTAGTTGTTTTTTCATTTCTTTGTTTGTATATCTTGCACATTTTCCTTGTTTTTTTAATTATATTGTTCATTTTAATTATTGTTTTGGTTCATTATTACATTTGGGTCTGCCCCGGGGCCTCCTTCCAGTTAGACCTAGTTCGGCAACCAGGGATTGGACCAACCCGGCCCCCATCAGACCACAGCACCGGACCCTTATGACCCTTCCTGCAGGGGGGGGGCCCACAGGAAATTCATCATAAGGGTCTGAATGCTCTTAAGCAACAGAGTCGACCTGAAACGCGCGGATATGAAACTTGAACCTGACAGATGGAAAAACAGCCTGGTTGAAAAAAGTAAAATTGTTTTTTTTAAGTTTGTCCCCCCAAAAACAGATCCTCGTTTCAGATTTTGTCCAGTTGGAGCATGTGCAGCTGTCGATGAATGGTGGTTTTAAGTCTCATATTGATCAGCACAGATAAGCATCGTTTCCCTCGCATTTACCTTTTAACCTGCCATGTTTACCCAGAGACTCTTTACTATATTTTCAGGATTTCTCGCTCCGAAAGAGAATATAAGTGATCCGACACCAAAACCCGCAGACAGAAGGAATCATTGAGTGTTGGCTTTCACCCATCTGAGAAAAAAAAAAGGTTCCAAACTGAGAGAAAACCAAATCAGAGAGGATTTTTATTTTTATTCCCCCCCCAAAGGGTTAATATACTCTGAGGATTCTCGAGCTTCTGAGGGTTGACGTTTGTTTTCCTGGAAGCTTTTCTCTCACAGACAAACACATTGGAAGATGTTTTAATTCCTTCTTGATCTTCAATTTGGCACAGAGCGATTGTTTGAAATGAAGGCGGCTCGTTGCTGCCCCCTGGTGGGGAAAACTGACACTGTTCACTGTGCTCAACCCTCCTCTGGTTTTCGGGTCAAATTGACCCTTTGTCATATATTTGTAAAGAGAAGCCGTGTCGTGTGGAAACGCCAGGGAGTAGAATCAGTACTTGAGTAAAGTAGAAGTACTAATAAATACAAATACTTGAGGTAGTGAGTAACTTTGTAACTGAGTAGAATCAGTACTGGAGTAAAAGGAAGTAGAAGTACTCGAATAAAAGTACTTTGTAGTGAGTAACTTCATATCACAGAACAGATTCATTTAATCTTTGTTGGGTGATTTGTTTTTTTTTTTTGCTCTGTTTCTTCATGTTTTTCTTTTTGCTTATTTTGTTGGTTTTGCATTATGACTTTATTTTTCCTTCAGATTTGTTCATTTTCTTGGTTATTCTTCAAGTTCTTTGTTCATTTCGTGGGTAGTTTTGCTGATATTTTGTTTCATTTTCTTGGTTACTTTGTTCAGTATGAAGATGATTTTCATCCTTTTTTCCCCCTTCAATGTTCATCATTTTGATTTTTAAGTATTTTTGTTTTTAAGTATTTTTGCCCCCGACACATTTTCTCTTTACAGTTGTATGACAAAGGGTCAAATTGATCCAAATACCACACGAGGGTTAAAGTAGGATCATTTCATTGTTGGCTTGTGTCTTTATTGGAATGAGATAATTTTTTTAAAATTAATTTCCAAGCTGCAGATATACTGATCATAAAGCAAAAGCAGGAGCAAACAAACAGTCGAAGTTTTTAATTTCTTTACAGCGGGAGAAAAAACAAACTTCCATATAGATTTATATAAACTCAAAAGATTCTTAATAATACAAGGGTAGCATATAAATATAAAGTACAACAGTATTTGTGTCCCACTAACATATTTAAGAATATAGCTTGGTCTGAGCCTGTCGATCCGTTACTGCATGGCGTGTCTCCAGTTTCATTATAAAATATACACATTTGAATCCAACCAGTATAAAGTTGATCTGAGCAGCAGGCTAATTAGAAAAGATGAAAGAGGCGGCAAGTTTTTACACTGAAGTGGACGGACTTCGTACAAAAGCCAGTGAGTCGGGATAGAAAAGTACTAATGCTATTTCCACAGGATGGCTTTTAAAGAGAGAAAGGCTTCGCACTGATGTTTGTGACTGAAGTCGAGCCTGTTGAAGTTTGGAGTCTCTTTAAGATTTCAAATGTACAGGCTGTTTTGGGCTTTAACGTCCTGAATCCAGAGTGTGTTCACACACACACACACACATCAGTTCATGTGTAGCTGCAGACGTGGACTCTGATCAATAAGCAGCATGTGGTGGAAACAGCAGAGGCCGCTTGTTCATCAATGCTTTATAAATCCAATGCAAGGGGGGGAAGTTTCAACAATCAATGTTATTTTAACTCTGAATAATTGAGTATTGATTACTGTTAATTTACGTGTGTGTGATTTAAAGCGTGCACACTGATTTTCACAAAGCCATCAACAGGCTTCACCGAGGCGTCTGCCGTTTCCCCGAGCTCTGACACAACCCAAAATACCACAAAATAAATAAAAACAATAATTTAATAACCTGTTTACATTTATACAAATTTGACCTGATGTCAGCTGGTCCAACAGACCAGTGACAGGACAGGGGAAAAAGAAAAAAAAAAAAAAAACTTGGAGGGGTTTTCGTACCATCAGTTTGGATACGAGCAGCCTGGAGGGCGACTGACGCAGCAGCAGCGCCCCCTGCTGCTCACAGCTCAGATAAAAAGAGCAGCTTGTGCTCGTGGTCAGAAAAGAGGCACTGAATCATTTCACCCACTCTGACATGGTGTGAGAAAACGTTTAACTTTCACAATCCTTATTCTGCAAACCTGCGTCTGTCATGAGGCTAAAAAAAAAAAAACATCACATTCACAGTTCAGTCTCAGTAACCGAGGCCGGAGTTGAAACGTTCACACACAAGGAGACGCCGCTCACGAGGCAGGAGGATCTCAGCGTTTAAAACCTGGCACGTGGAGCTAAAAGAAAAGCCTCGTGTGGAAAAGGAGCGCGAACGAACCCAGCTGCTCGTTACGTACGGCTGTTCTGTAACCGCATCCAAAACGCCGAGTTCATTAGAGTTTTGTCGTCCAGCTGTTCCTTTCACGTCTCATCATTTGTCTTCTGAGTAACACTGCTGCCTCCTCACCAACAGACACCAACACTACAAATCAGTACAAGTCACACATGTCTTAGTGTTTTACATTTAAACATTTAGTGTTTTCTTTTTCTAAAAAAAACTGCTACTGTTAGAAATCAAGCCACTGATAAATATTTTTACAGCGCGGGGAACTGGACTCCCAAAGCATTTATAATAACAGATTCGTCATCTCATTTCAGTACATCTCAGCCACAACTAACAGCTTTGTTAAGAAAATAACTGCAAGGCTCACATTGGGATAATTAAGCTGTTGCTTCAAACTGTCGAATATAGAAAAATGCAGGAAAGTGATGTGGATACGAGGCGGATCTGCAGCGTTAGAGACGGTGGAGTTATCACCACTGCAGTCCTCAGCTCTGGAGATTCATAGTGTCTTCAAAGTTGTCGTTTTGGTTTGATGGCCTTGAAATTTAGTGCACTCATCAGTTTCATTTAAAGCCTCTGTCCCTTCTTATCTGCACCAAACAACAGCGTCTGACACTAGCTGGTGAACATGATGCAGCATTTAAAAGAGATTTTGCGCAGGAAACAAAATCAGAGTAAATGTCAGACTCCCATTTTTCAGATAAACTCTGCTCCAAAGAGAAGTAATGTTTGTTGTCTACATCCAGTTTCTGGCTCATGTTTCTCCTGATAGGATCACAGGACGAACACAACCTGCCATCTAGTGGTTAAAAAGTCCATTCATTCAGTTTGAGCTTCCACTTCAGCGTCACATGCATAGATTGTAAGGGTTCATTCAGTTTGTACAAGTCGGCTTTACTTAACCATACACAGTATTATGTGTAGTTGAGGACCCCGTTTGGAGTAGTTACACAACAGTAAAACGTATTTGACACCTTTAAAAAAAAAAAAAAAAAAAAAAAAAAAATCAGTAGATGTGGATATGAACATCAGCAAAAATTCATAAAACATCCTATGCCATTAATCATCTATCTGAACTTTAGTCTCTCGTATCAGTGAAATTCAGTTTGACCACTGGAGTTGAGCAGCTTTGCAGACAATGTCGGGGCTTTGGTTTCCTCTAAAAAAAAAAAAAAGGGCTGTGTGAGAGCAAAGTGGTGAAAATATGTACATACGAACCCACTTTTTTTTTTTTTTGGTGCATATTTCATTTTGCTGCTGCGCCCACCCTCATCTTGTGTCTGTCTGCATCTACAAAACAAAGCCAGGCTGTGAAGCTGTGCCTTATTCAAGCCCACAACCAGGTGAACTAACCCTTTAACGACCTGACCCATGTTTTAACCACTGAGATCGTTTCTGCCCGTGAAGCAGCTCTGTCTCACACAGTTCGACATCGAACTCCCACCTCCTCAAACCTGCTGCGTGTTCTCGGGTGAAGGCTGAACTAAAGGCTAAGGCATCTCACGCTTTTATCGGAAAACTTCTCAAACCTCCAAATGCGTTTCTGGTAGTTTCAACGAGGTGCTGAGCTGCAGCACATTTAAAAACATCCCACCAGTGTGGCTGTGGAGTAGACACACACACACACACACACACACACACGCTCTCCGCGGTCTCGCTCACAGGTAAAGCGTACTGAAAACACTCGCAGCGGAGTATTATTGTGTGTGTGTTCAGTGTGTGGAGCACTTTCACAAATGTAGTTGCACGAGTTCTGAGCTGTGTGTCCTCTAGGTGAGCAGGTAGCGGTAGAGGACGTAGAGCAGCGCCATGGCCACACAGTAGAAGAGCAGGAAATCTGTGGACAGCAGCGAGGACGGTGACGACGGAGGTGAGGAGAGGCGGGGGGAGGGGTCCTCCGCCGGCTCCCCCGCCGGCATGGCCAGCAGGGCCGTCACACAGCGCAGCACAGCGGGCAGCTTACACAGAAGCACATCAGAGCACACACACATGTCCATCTGGACAAAGACACACAGAAGAAGAAGAAGTCAGATACATTGTTAGAGACAGAGCGAGACACAGATACATAAATAAGCCACGTCAGGGTTGGACTGATGGGACGTTTGGATTTGAACTCAGTCCTCGTCAGTCCAACCCTGAAGAAACTGTTGGGAGCAACAAAACTGAGCATAAAGCACACAGAGACTCGGACAAATAAACGGCTGGTGTCGTCAGCAGGACACTGTCACGTCACTGGAGACGAGACCTTTGAACGTAAATGCTGACATGGGAATGGTGTGGAACCAAAAATCACACACTGAATGAATATATTGTAGAAATGGCTTGTGAAGTTAAATCATTTTACTGGCTTAGATCTAATGTTAACCAACAAAGCGAGGGCTGGAAAATGTGAAATTCATTTGATTCATGAAGGTGAAACTTCAAAATACAACATGTTTGATGTAAAATGTTTCTTCAATCACAGGTACCGTAATGATATTAATAATAGAATTACAAGTTATATCCTTGCAAATGCAACTTTGTTATTTTTGATTTTGAAGTTTCTATAGTGCATTTAAAAATAAATACATAATAAATCATCCTTTGAATCATGTCTAATTTGAGTTTGTTAATGGAATGTCTTCATGATTTCTGCCATGTTACCCAGGACTAAATTAGGGTCTAACTCTACATTTTGTGTGAAAGCCAATTCTCACATGAATCTAACTTAAATCGATATACAAGATAAAATATTTAGATTTCAGTTCTTACATGTAAACA
This sequence comes from Pseudamia nigra, assembly GCA_029823295.1. NCBI lineage: Eukaryota > Metazoa > Chordata > Actinopteri > Kurtiformes > Apogonidae > Pseudamia > Pseudamia nigra. Next base: position 13,132 of record JAQQAE010003429.1, on the reverse strand, counting down.
TGTTTAAGATATCAGTTATTTTTTGTTATGCTACTGAAGCATGTTTTTAAGTTATACCAAATTATGTGTGACAGAACTTAGATTTTATGGCCAATACATCACTCATATCTTTAAATGTCATCATACAGATAATTTGTATGTAATGGATAATACACCTTGATTCCTTATATGTAGTGGTGTAGCTCTAAAACTGCTTCTTATTTGTACATTTCCCACTGAAATTCTGTGAATATTCTCATAATTGTTTCATTAACCCAGTAAACTGTTGATGAAGAATCTTCCAGCTGAGTAGATAGTGGTGATTTTTTAACCACTCACACAACAGTTTGTACTGGTCTCCTGACCTTTGTCATTGTAAGGTTCAGATTTTCTGTACATGTGGAATCACAGTGACAGGACAGATGAACCAGAGTGAGACGGGGACGTTACCTCTGGAACGCCCAGCTTGCGACAAGCAGCGATGAAGTTTTCTACGTTGAGTCGACACTTTGCCAAGCTCAGTTTTGGCTGAAAATAAAAAAGCCACATTTAATGTTATGTTATAGTGGAAGCAAATGATTAAACTACTGTTTCAGGATCAAAACATGAGATGCGTTTTTGATTCTGTTTTTAATCACTTCTACCAAATCCACAAGACTCCTTTGGCAAATGCAGCAATTTTACCTCAAAGTACATGTGGATTTCTTCTGCTTGGCCATTGACTCCATTGTTTGTTGTGTTTTAACACATCCCCTCCTTGAATCAACACCTTATCATGGCGGAGGGTTTTGTGTTTGATCCTAACAGCTACGTTGTCAGGGGAAATTTGCCCTGCTAGGATGTCAAGGAAAATTGGTTCTCGGTGACAGGTCAGACCCTTATGATGATACCTTCCTGTGGGCCCACCACCTGCAGGAAGGGTCATAAGTGTCTGGTGCTGTGCGTTTTGGTGGCTGCCGAAGGTCCAACCCTGTTTGCCAAACCAGCTCCAACTGGAAGGAGGTCCCGGGGAAGACCCAGGACACACCACAGGAACTATGTCTCTTGGCTAGGGTCCCCCCAGAGGAGCTGGGGAGAGGGAACTCTGGGCTTCTCTGCTTTGGCCTCCTGCCCTCAAGACCCTGACCAGGATAAGCTGAAGATGATGGATGGATTTTTTGCTCCCACAAAATGAAAAACAATGAATGGGTATTAATCAAAATTAATCCACAGTGGCCCTGTGATTAATCAGATTAAAAATTTTAACACATTGAGACAGTAGACCAGCTCCACTGTTCCACAAGGTACAGTTACCATCACGACAGTCTGGTGGGTTTGAAGAGAGCAGTTCAAAGGCTCTGTGTTGAAATTCATTTAAAACACTTAGTTGAAGTTGAAACGTGTCAGAAAAAGCAGTGACCTTTTGTGCCACTGCTTCTGTATTAAATCTTTTTTTCCCATTTGTGTTTCTTTCAGAGTGATGCATCAGTAGTAGGGACTCACCACTGCTGGGGAGGGAATGTGGATGATTGACACGGAGCGTGGCCTGATGTGGTTGGCGAGCTGGCAGAGGACAGTGCCATTGGACAAGGCCTCACCCAGGTCCTCGGGAAGAGTGATCTTCAGACGAGACTCCAGAGTCTGCCGAGGGATGGATCAGAACAGAATCATGTTTAAACGCAGCGTTCTCAGATGTTACACAAGCGCCTGGTGCTGAGTTACCTTGCGTAGCTGAATGACGTCTGGTCTTTCCTCTTTAGGCGAACGCAATGTTGTACGAGATTCACTTCTGCCAGATTCACCGAGTGTGAAAACTGATCCACAGCAAAGGAAAATAAATATATCATTAGCATAGCAATACCAGTGACACACAAAGACCAGCGTGTGAAGACTGTTGTGTGTCAAACCTGCGGGCTTGACGTTGCCGCGGGACGAGGTGCGGAAGAGGAAACTGTTGGGTTTCGGAGCCTGGCCGGGGGGAGAGGAGGTCTTTGGGGAGGACGGGACCTCTGAGACAAACCGACAGGAGAAGTGAGGCAGATCACGTGTCATTTCGAACAAAACAGACACCGCTTTGCAATCTGCACTGTTGTATTAGTTATTCGATGCAGATTTTTCCTCTTAACATGGTTTGGGTTTGAAAAGGACGCACCCGTAGAACTGAAAAATTACATCCAATGTGCACAGTTTATTCCAAACACAGCACTACTTTATTTGCCTTAAATTAATTTATACCAGTACGTTTAAAACATCCTCAATACAGTAATCCTACTGTACATGCATGTATCAGGCTACAGAGAAACAAACTTAATGACAATGGGAGGAAAAGCTTCTTTTAATGGATAATAATGGATGTGATTTCCATGTTTTTCTTGAACGCGTCAGGTATGAATAAATAAGGCCGGTTTTACTTCAATATGATGTTTCCATCAGATTCAATAATAAAATCACCATCTCTCCTCTTCTCCTTCTCCCTTGTTCTCTCATAGTCTTATTTTCTATCTTGCAATACTGCAATACGAACCTGCGTCTTCCCTGTAGTTCTGTGCTTCCTCCCTACGTCTCTACGTCTCCCGATGTCCTTACGGTGCGTTTGCTGGTTCTGGGCCTGTCCAATATCTGTGGACGTCACACCGTATCTGTGTTTTTTGTTCTATCGCTACTCTTTTCTTTTGTCTCTCCTCTGCCTTTGGCTTGCTCGCAGTGGTTCCGTTGGGTTTACTCTCTGCATAGCCATGAGGTCTCGGCCTCGAATTGTGAAGCGCCTAGAGATAATCAGCGATTATGATTGGCGCTATACAAATAAAATTGAATTGGATTGAATTAAAAAGGCAATATGCTGAGTGTAAGAGTTTTACAAGCACATTTTCTGGGCATGAAAACATCACCCAGTCATTATAAACAAACACCAGACACTTTTGGTCTGCTTTCTACGATGCTCTGTTGCGTCCCAGGCTGCTTGTAATGTTCAGCAATGAAACGTGTGCCGTACCCGTTCTGCTGCTGGAGCGTTGAAGCAGCGAAGGCGACACGCTTCTCATCTGGTCAGCGCTCTGATAAAACGAAAGAGGAGCTCAGTAACAGCGTGTGATCCTGCTACCAAAATGACTGAACGGAGGAGGGGTTGTACTCACTGCACATCTCTGCCTCAGGCCGCTGTGGGAGATGCTGCTCTCTGGTGAACCGCCACTAGGGGGAGACACACACCGTTCATTCACCAAACAAAACAATACATTACACACCCTTTCAAACGCCCGCTGTGTTTTTGTGCAGCAGTGAGAGTAACGTCAGCAGTCACTTTATCTCTCTTTTTACACGCTGTCATGTGTACTCTGTCGTACACGCCTCGCTTACCCTGATACACTTCCTGTCTGTGGTGCAGAGGCCGCTTGACTTCCTGTTTTGGTGGATGACTTCAGCAAACTGTAGAAGAAAGTTATGACATAGAGTGTGTAATTAAATACGAGACAGACCAAAAAGCCCTGCACAGCACACAGATCAGACAGGAGGTGGTCATGTGATATCGGTGTCCAATCCATTCAATCATTTCCACCCCATTACATGCCACCACAAGCCTTGCTCCTATTCTCCCGTTTGATGACTTTAACGCATTTAAGGCTAGTAACACATCTAAAACCGACTCCACCTATACATGAATTTACTTTTGTACTTAAAGCAAATGTTTCTAGTGACGTTCAAATTCAGAAAACTCCAAAACTGTAAGTACTCCAACAGCCTGTCTCACTTGTTTACCCTTATTACTGTTAAACATAATGTGAGTCTATCTCAGTGAACGTAAAAATCAACAAAACTTTAACTTGTCTGAATGATTTCAGCCAGATTCATGTCTGATAGATTTTCGTTGTTAATGGTGCTGATAACTGCAGTGATCCCACGTGAAAACATGACAAAAATGAGATTTAAACATGAAAACTGAGAGGACGACCAAGTATGTGTTACTTTTATGAAAAGGTGTATTAAGATCAATCCCATGTTTTAATATCATTTGGGGGAAAATGTATGATTCTGCTGTGAAAAACCCAAGAAAGATTAATGCGACTGTGCAGTAACTGACTTTTCAAGTAGTCTGGGCCTGATTTTCCTCCATTGTCAGTACGGGCATGAAAGAGATCTTAGATTCCATTCATAAAGGTCTTTAAAGAAACCTGCAGAAATCCTGTTTTTCTTATCTATAGAGAAAACAAACGTGACAGTGTTTACCTGGCCTTCTCTCTCTGCTGCTGCCGCTCCCTCTCCTGCCAGATGAGCAGGGTTCCTGGCCTCCGTCGTTCCTCCAGGGAGGGACTCGAAGGAGAAAGGGGAGACGAGGAGGTCGAGGACGGTGCGCCGATTTCCACATGGAGACTGGACCTGAGACGAGAGAGGAAATAGAGAAGCGCTTGAGAACAGTTTGCAAATCATGGCTCCATACTGTGTTGTTAATTGATGAAATGTGGATGTCTTGTGGGATGGGAGGGGACGATAGTCTCCACATGGTTGGGGGAAGGGATGACCTCTGAGTCCTAGTGGGGGTAGTTACACCCTGTTTGATGTTGTAATGACTAAATAAGAATCATGTCTCCATGCCTTTAATGACATGCACTTCTTCCACTTGTACATTGCAAACACTGTCAATGTCATATTGACACACTTCAAATGAGGCAGTGTTTAAACAGTACAGCTTCTGCAAAACAGAGTCACATGCAACAAGCCTCCTCTCTGCCTTGTTTCAATACTGATAAAGTAGATGGTCCCTGAAAACCTGCACAAATCTGATTAACAGAGTCACTTACCAGATTTTATGGAGAACATATTGGAATCAATAAATCAAATCTAATTTTGACGTGTGAAAATAATACAGAGGCACAAATTGGCAGTTAATGTTAAAATGACGGACTGTGTTGCACCACATGTTTTGCATTTGTTGATGTTTTCCTACTGCGGATGCAACTGGGATCAAAGCACATTTAACAACTGGAATAAATGAAGCAGCATGTTTATCATGGTGATAATGTTCACTCTTATCCTGTTGCTTGGTTTGTGTCTTTTAAATGCAGCTATATTCTGTTTAGGAAATGAACGTCCATTTAAAGTGTGTGTAATCTATTTTTAGAACTCCCAAAGGAAGCGTCGGAGGCCAAGATGTGGAACATCCGTTTGTACGAACAGCAGCAGGTCTGTGTCTGTGCAGCAGATGCAGGACTGTGAAAAATAACTCTTCCTCTGTCAGAAGGGACCCACAGCCAGTTCAAATCCCATCTCTGAATCGCTCAGTTTATTTGACTTAATGAGGCTGCGAGCCCTAAACGGTAGTCATTTGTCCTGAGTTCAGCTAATGAAGTGGTTCAGAACAATGCTGCTTGCTGCTCCACAAGCTGAGAACAATGACCCTGCATCTCATATTCAAATGTAGCCAATAGGACTGCTGGGGCACACAAGCGCACATATGTAGTTATCTGAATGTGGAACAGTAGCAGCATAAATGCCGTCTGCTGGGCTGCAGCTCAAACACCGCATGCCATGCAAATTAACTATTTGTAACTTGTGCGTGTGCATCATTTGTAACTTGTGCGTGTGCATCATTTACCTAAAACTGAAATATGGCACACATTTACATCAACTTTGTTTCATTTTTAAAGGTACAATTTACACAAAAACAGAGTCCGGACATTGTCTTTAATAATGTTCATCCCTGTTGACTCCGCCGCAGGCCCTTTTTCACTGCCACACACCGCAAACAGATTGATTCTGGAAACAGAGAGCCCTTGATTCCTGACAGCTGGTGAGTTTGCAGCTGAAAAAAATTTTTTTATCCTTGACAGATTTGATCAGCAGAAACAAATTAAGCATTCATTTGTTGGACAGCCTCTGTCTGGGTGACGTGATTTCAACTGACTCAGTAAAATCTCACATAAGTGGTTCCTGACTGTGGGTTTGAAGTCTACAACCAGTGAGCAGCACCACAATATGAACCTGCATGTTGACAACATTAGAAAAGTCTGCCTGAAATACAGTGTGCAAGGAACCTACCATTTGCATGTGCGTGCATTCACATTACTTACAGACAATTTTGTGGTTGGTTTGCTTATCTTGTCATACTGTCATCACACATCACAAATTTAGCTCACTACACACACTGTAATGTAAAAAAGGCAGAAGAAAGGTGCATTTTGCAGGAAAGGCAACAGATAACAGACATTTTAATCACCAAAGGAAATCACATTGGTCACTTGCAGCTGTCCGCTTTCTTCTTTGAACCCTTTTCTACTTTAGTAAAACTAGGACATTAAGCCTAAGAGATTGAGGGCACCAAGAATTAACAGCAACATCCCCACTTTAACTCCAGCTGAAGGCATTTATCAAAAGGGAAGATACTGGAGATAATGACTAAAAAGTGGCTGTACTGAAATATACTGTATAAAAGTCAGAACTTTTGCAGGTGGAATCGAGTACAGGAAGTAACTGTAAACATTGTGAGTCAGTCACAACTAACAGTGTAAGTAATGAGAACTGCAGCCTGTTGACTTTTCCCAGCTCTTCAAACAGCCTGGAAACTGACCTTGTGAAACCAGGGACGGAGAGAGAGAAAAAACGTGGTAAAACGTTGTCCATCGTGATCACTCACAGTGACAGTGTGCACACGGTCGAACCAGGGAAACCGATGAACTCCTGCTTTTGACAAGAGCTGTTCCATAAAAAGCCCGAGGTAAATTAAAAGAGCTATGTCTGGTTTTCATATTGGCTGGACTATCCTGCCATAAGTCCCTTAACAGAGGTCATTACTCGCCTATGGTAGAGAAAACTGAGACTTTTCCCAGAAACTCTTCTCATCCCTCCTTTTTTTTTACTTAAACTCCTGCTTGTTGTAATTCTTAATGTTTTACCTGCATGTTGCCGAGTCGCTGGTTTGAGAAGACAAAGATCTCTCCTTCTGCTCCTGAAAACCAATGACACCATCAATAACTTCATTGTTCGGAGATAAACTACAGTACAATGCATTGAGCAGCCATGGAATATGACAAACCTGCTGATCAGTGAGTGACTGTCCCAGAGAGGGAGCTGAGAGAGGAGGTGTGGGTGCATCCATCCTCATTTCCTCCTCTTCTTCCTCCGTCACACTGCTGTCGATAAAGTCAACCTGCTCAGCTTCTCCATTCACTGTAAACAGAAACCGCACCAAGCTTTAAAATCTGGACAAACCTAAACAGGAGTGGGATTCAATCTGCATAAAACCCCCGTCGCTCAGCTGCCGTGTTCCGAAAGGGGAGCACCTTTAGGTGGCTCGAGACGTGATCCATCCTCCTCTTCCTCCTCCTCCAGGTTCCGCTGGTCTTTGCTGACTTCGGCGAGACGAAGGGACCGCTCGGAGAAATCATCTGCTGACTGCACAGAAAAACACAATTACAGATCAATGACTTTACATGTTTTCAGCTGTTTGCAACTACTCTGAATAGTGACAATGAAGAAATTCCCATGATGCAAAATTTTATGAATGTCAAGGTCAGTCAATTAGGGTACATGCCATGAACACACATCACCAGGACTATGTGTACAGCAAGTCTAGCACAATTCAGTCACAGATAATATATGCTAGAGATTTTTAAAAAAGTTCACTTGTGCCTAAAAAAAAAGGAAACATTCTGATTAAGGGTTTTAGAGATGAGACTGAAGTTGGAAAGTGTGAGCTTTACCATCTCTCTTAACATATTTCCCAAATGATGAGATCATTATTATAAGCGTATCCAGGACGTTGAGGCAGGAAACAAAAACATTCACCGCTTTTCAGGTTGTACAAGGCAACATCTTTTCTAAACTACACAGATATTGAACAGTGGAGCTTTTGAAACAATGCCACCCAATGAAGAATCTTCCTCAGAAATAAAGTCCTCAGTATGAACTCAGCAATATAACATACTGCATTTCTTCATGTATATTTGTGTATAAATATCTGCAGTTTGAATTATGGTGATTATGGGACATCTGGGTCTCTGGTGAAAAAAAAAAAAAAAGAAAAAGCGAAAGATTTTAGCACACATTCATGTCCATATATTTTAGTTGACCTTGGTTACAGGCTGGTTCTGAGTAAAACCTACTTTGTGACTCTCTAAAATTTTGGCCTTGAATTTGACTGTAGCATTTTAGACATGTGTCTGGTCTGTTGGATGATTAGTCATGTGTCATGTAGCTTTTCCAGGTTTTCATCTGCCTTAGGCTTTGGACGTGTTACTTCATGTTCTGTTGATCTGAATCAACGTCACTAAACACAAATCACTGGGAGATGTCTGCATAGCATGTAACAGTTGGATGTCACACCAGGCCATACACTCTGCACCAACACAACACACACACTTTAGATGCACATTTGAAACATTAGACACAACGGCTGAAGTGAGCGTTTCCCCCTCTGGTACCAAAGCACATTTCTAAGAGCCATTAAGACACATTAGTCAATATCAAAGTGGTTCAAGGATCAAACTGTACCTACTGACCTAAACAGAATGGATGTGTTTGCTTTTAATGAGACTAGATGCGCAGTATCCAACAGTAAAATAGTGGCAGAAGCCAGTGATCCCCCTCAGCCTCTTTCCAAGCCAGGAGTTCAACTACACCTTTGTGTTAAGTTTGGAGACCCTAGGGCTCTCCGTTCATGTGTACTTACACTAACAAGAAATTCAGATAACTTTGACCTTGATGTCAAGTCCAAAGTCACCCATTTTCCAACATCACCAAGAACTTGGCCTCATACACACTTGGTACAAGCGTTGGGACCCTAGGTCTTTCCATTCAAGAGTGATCACTTTAACGAACCAAAGTTTGACACCTGACAATACACCTTCAGCCCAGAGGATGGAGAGTAAAAACTGAACAAAATAATCAGCCAAATGACCCAAACTTTAAAAAAAAAAAGTCATGCAACTCCCTTTGAGCCTGCACAATGTGTTTGCAAAACCTGACCTCTGATCTTCACCTATGACCTTGACCTTCAGATCAGGGTCTCCAAAATTTGCATTGTTGTGCGATTTCCAGCAGATGCATGTATGGTATCGATTTGACAAGACTCAAATTATCACATTCACAATGTATTTATAAAAGTTGACCTCTAACCTTGGCATCAAGGTCAGACCTTGAGGTTAAGGTTGCTGAAATTTGAACTTTACAGAAATATTTGACAGTTACATTTATGGTATCAAATTTGGCTAGCCTGCATTACTTCCTTCTGGAGTTATCGCATTCACAAGCTAGACGTTGACGCCCTGCTGCCCCCAACCAGCCTCTCAGCCTGAGGGGTCAAAAGCAGAGAATACCTCCGTGTGAGGTTTTATAGTCCTTTATTTTATATCCATCAAGATGATCCTCGTGAAGATACGAGTACTACAATCTGGGAATTTTACAAAATCATTTTTATTTATTAGAGATACTTATATATATATATATATATATATATATATATCTACAAGGTTGCAAATACAAGGTTGCAAGGGGAGATAGAGATATATATATATATATATATATATATATATCCCCTCACTCACTTTAGATCTGCAGCAAGAATAAATGTGTTGCAACCTTGTAGATACAGTTTAAAAATCTTGTTTAACATGTCACTGTTACGACCCAATCATTTACTTTTATTCATCTTCTGATATAAGTTCTAATTTACATCCCTTTATTGATTTTGTTTTACCTATAGGACTGGGTTTTTGTGATGCATGTGATGTGGCTGCTATAAATTCCTGTTAATAAATGACTCCATCAGTATGCAGCGAGTTCATTTTCAGGTCTTTAGTTATGCATTGTGTATTCATGCATGAGGACATCTGCAGAGTTTTACCTCATTCCCAGACCATCTTTTGCTGCCGCTGTCCACACTGTTGAAACCAGAGTCCAGCCCTCCAAACTGACTTGTGAACAGTTCCTGGTCTGACAGACTGCAAAGCAACATTAAATGCACACATCAGGACGAGTGAAACACACAGTCACACACTGGTCATTGTCCCACAAGGCAGTGACTCATGTTTTTCCTCTCCAGACCTCAGTTGTTTCACACATATTGTCTTATCTCTGCCCTTGGTCTTGTCTATGTTGTAGAACAAATTCACAAGGACACAGGAGCTAGAAGAGAGTAAATATCGTAAAAACACTGCTTTCCTTTTAGTTGAAGGGTTAGTTTGGATTTTTTAATGAAGCTCCTGTGCCAGCACTCCTACACGCTCCTCAAACTGGGAGCAGCTTGACCCATGTGTACTGGGGGTAAAAGCAGAGACAGTGCTGAACAAGGGGGTGAACTGAAGAGTGATTTCCTGTTTCGGCTGAAGTGCGACCACTGTCCCAGATCTTCAGGAGCCCAGCAGCACATCCTGTCTTATTCATTCCAGTGGGAGAAGTAAATGTGAATTAAATTACAACTGATTCGTGCACTCTGTTGTTGATGAAGTACCTACTGCATCCGTTTATCACAAGCCACCGATCTACCAAAATCTTAAAATGTCATTTTTCAGACACAAAACAAGAGTGAAGTTGTGAAAGAAGTGTCAGTCTCACAAGCTCAGGCAGAATAAATCAAATACATTTGTGAAATTTCTTTCACTTCTAAAACCCATGTGGCCCTTTCACAGACTCAATAAAATAACTAGTTTTGCATTTTCACGCTAAAGCTAAGCTTACTCACTGGAGACTGAGAATTAATATCACTTCAGGAAGGAAAGATCAATGTGCTGTCTGATCACAAGATGCGTCTGCATTTTGAATATTTATGCTCCCAGATGGACAATCTTACCACCCCTTGACTGTTATCTTTGTCGTTGACTGTGTTTGCCATCAAAGAAACAAAACAATGATTAAACCTGTCAACTAACCCCTTCCATGAATATACACAGGGTAAGCTACGCATTATTGATCTGCTGTAATTCACATTAACCAGCATTTAAAGTGTTTCCTCCTGTGCAGTCCTGAACGCTAACTTCCTGTTTTGTCTCAGCCTCTCTCTCCGGCGCCTTGCACCTCCCTTCTCCTCCTCATCCTCACCAGCTGTTGAAGCCTGTGGGCCTCAGGTGTCTCTCCAGCTCCTCCTGGCTCCTCTTGCAGGCCTCCATGTTGAGGTACTTAAAGATGTGGTATTTGCCTTTGGAGCAGATCTGTGCAGGAGGCATCTGAAGCGGGTTGTTGTCCAGAGAGATGCTCTGGAGGTGTCGCAGGTGGCGGTAACACAAGGGCACACGGGAAATGCGGTTACAGGACACGTCAAGCCGGACAAGGGGGAGCTCAGATATTTCTGCGTGGAGAGAAGAAATGGGAAATTATTAACTTGTGGTTTTCATTAACATTAAAACAAAAGTGGCTTAAATCTGTTGATAAGAAAATTTTATGTAGTCATCTACACAAATCAGAGCTCCATTAGACCTATACGTCCCTATAACTCATTGCAATATTCCTTTGTCATTTGTTTAAGGGTAAAGTATACAGTACACCTTTTCATCCTAAAATCATCTAAATAAATAATCAGCACCATTAATAAACCTCTCATTCATCACTTCAGTCCCTCTGCCAGTGTGTGCTGGTGGATATACAGCAGCTGCACAAAACCCCTCTGCCTGGATTTTCCATTTTTCTCTGTCTCTCCGTACAGCTTGTTCATGCAGTGAGCAGTGCTTTGCATCTCCAGCCAATCACAGCAGTGTGTTTACATGTCCAGCTGATCAGAGCATCCCACAGAATACACTCCTGCTCCTATTAACAAGGCAAACATGGAAGTGATCGGTTTTGGTTATATTTCTCTCCGTAACCTTTCTGTAGAGTTTTTTTGAATCGTGTTGGTGTGAACAAGCTTTGAACATCACCAGAAAATTGCTCTCTTTCCACTGTGACTTTTTTTTCCTCAAACGTGGCACCTTCCATAATGTGTCTGAATGCTGACTCTATCACTTAGATTCTCTCACTCCATCTGTGATTGGACAGGAGGAGGCAGGTTTGAGCTGTACACTTAACTTTTAAATAATACTTCACACATAGGGCTTTACATTGATACAGTATGTTCATTAATTGTGTTAATACCATACAAACCATTTTCCTGAGAATGAAGAAATACTTTGCTTGAAATCTCACTCATATCACAAAGCAATTTGTTCTGAAAAATGAATAACACATTTGTTTTTCCAAAGATGAAGGAAGGCTTCTGCAATATAACTTCTATAACTTGCACTATGTATAAATAATATTAATATTATATTATTTCAACTAATTTCAATGCTTAAGTTCTGCAGATATCTGCAAATACCTGAAATGGCATTTAAGGTTGTCTGGTCAATTTATCATTTTAGTGTAAAAAATTATCATTCAGATCATATAAAAAGTTACTTTTTTTCAATACTTTAACTTGTAGTTCATCTTTTTCAAGTATTCCATTGAAGCCTTCACACAGTAATTAACATGTTTTTAATGGTATTGTAGACCTGAAAGACTTGCCATTCAAACATTAATTTGGTCACATCATTACTAGATTGCTGGTTTACTACCATTTACTATATGTGATCCAATAAACTGTTCTCTTTCAATTTAAGTAGTTAATACATTAAGAAACTAGTAACATTCAATTCAATTTTATTTCTACTGTATAGTGCCAATCATTTCTAGGCGCTTCACAATTTGAGGCCGAGACCTCATCACTATACAGAGATTAAACCCAACAGAACCGTGAACAAACCAAAGGCGACATAATGATGTTTAACCATCATGACTTAACAAAACTCAGCATTTTTAGCTGTGTTTGAACTTATGAAAACACTATTGTAACTGGTTCCACTTCACTAATGGACACAAGCCTAATGATTTCTTATATGCACACTTATTTATTACTTATCTTTTGCTCGTAATGTGCCACAGGATAAAGCACTAAAAGCTTTAGATCCATTAAAAGGAAACACACTGTCAGAAGTTCAATACTTGACACTTATATCCAATCAATAGCTCCCATTAATGATGAAGTGATGGAGTTTCCCCCTTGCATGCTAATGGAATTCTTTTGATTAGAGTACTATTGTTTTCCTTTGCAACCTAAAAACTTTCCAACTATATTATAGAGAAATTAGTTCCAGTGTGGACGACACGGTGGTGCAGTGGGTAGCACTCGTGCCTCACAGCTAGAAGGTCCTGGGTTCAATCCCAACACCGGGTGGTG
>JAQQAE010003428.1:0-20249 GCA_029823295.1 Pseudamia nigra | reverse complement strand
GACGAAAGAACAGCATTTTAAACGATTTTTACATTTTCAAGCATTAGCTATCATACGTATACTCTTAGATGTCATCAGTTTTGTATTTTATTCGTGTGAAATGTCGACGTAAAAAATTTAATAAATTAAGGACCTAGCCTAACTCCAAGCTGAGGTGTGTGTGGGGGGGGTGCAGGGGGGTTGGTGTGACCGAGGAGAGAGCCTCATCCCCAGATGAGAGAGAGAACAGAGATGGAGGATGAATCCTCCAGAAAGAGAAGGGGCTGCTGCGAGGCCAAAAAAGGCACTCCTCCCCCAGATAAACGAGGTCCAGCAAGCGTGCGTGTGAATTAAACACCATTCCTCTGGAGAGGAGGGGGAGACGGGCATGGCCCGTGTTCGAAAACCGAGAGCCGAGGGCGGCCCAGAGGGCTCCTTTCTTGGATACGAGCCGTCCTAAGCGCCCCCCGTATGGTCCGCTTTGAAAAATATGAAAATATTTCAAAGTGTCCCCCAGAGGGGAAGGGAAACTGTTAAAAATATACGTGTGTGGTTTATTTTAATATTTACCATGCAATATTGCACTCAGTCCCATAGAGAAACAATAACTGCTTGTGGTTTGTTTGGAACTACTGAGGTCTACATGAACCACATGACAGCCCTAGCGGTGACATCAAGGCGTGTCGCCACTCTGTTTTCTGTACCGCTCTGGGACAGGTGTGAAGTGAGCCATGCTGAGACCTGACCTGACTCCAAGTGGGCGGGGCCAAGGCCTCAGGCTCAGGTGATTGACAGGAGATGTGACATCGCATCTGAGGGAGAAGGCAAACTGCAGGCTTTCAGGCAGATTCAGCTGACCGGAACAGCACTAACTGTCCCTGAACTGACTGTTGTGATACTGCAACATTATTTTAGGGTCTAGGAACATGTTTTTGTTCCATCTTAAAAAGCACAGAAACTTGATTTTTTTTATGATATGTCTCCTTTAAAGAAAGCTGATGAGCGCCCAAAATGAGCAGATTGACCTCAAATATACACAGTTGCCTATAGGCTGTTGGGAAACTACTATGGATTCTGTAGCCCTGTAAAGAAAAAAAAACTTTCATATGCAATGAAAGGCACAATTAAGCAATGTACAGATTGCAAAAATGTTTCAGAGAAAAAAATTTAAAAATCAATTCCCCCATTACCACACTGCTGAGCTGAATGAGTTTTCAATGTAGCCTATTGTTAGTTTTAGTTTGTTTCTTTTCATATGTAGAAAACTCAAAATATAACTACAACAAATCTATTCCCATATTAAGTATTACTATGATGTCACATTTTCAGGCTTATTAGACTCACCAAAAACAACTGTGCTTTTGTTGCTCCTACATTTCCTCATATCAGAACAATTCCTGCGTGGGAGGTCTATTTTAAAGTCATTCTACAAGTACAATGGTACTTTTTGTTAATAGATAATACAGTGAAACAGAATTTTAAGAGGTTAATTTATTAAGCAATGCACTTACCATTTAAACCAAAGGGAATATAACTGTAAATCGATGATTAATTATTAAGAATAAAATTTTGTCAATAACATATTAAAATACATTTAGGATTGCTGTGACTGCACACCCCTAAAAGTACAATGAAAAGCTCAAAATGGATAAAACTGTTTGATCACTGACACTGTCAAGATTGATGGTAGTAAAAGTAAAGTTCCTCACAAATGTAGTATTATAATAATGCAATTTAAAAGCTCTTTCCAGTAAACAAGTGAAAACTTTTTTCAGCATGTGGGTATCAAGTAAATGGGTCAAATAATTTCAGATCATTGCTGAGTCCTTTAATGAATAATTCAGTGAAATGTACGTTTGCTCTAAATACTTATGCACTTTGTGAGACATGTTGCCAGACCAGTGATATTCCTGCATTTAAGCAACATTAAATCAATTCTAGTTTTTATCAGGAATTTAAAACAGGTTTAATCCACTTGTTACTCCATGAACCACAAAGGGAGCAGTCATTTTTGCATAAAGGATCATAAAGGATCATTCCTCTTTGTGGCAATAAAGTTTTTTGTCGCCCATGTCTGTGTGACTGACCACTGTAACTCACCAATGTAGAGATAAATCTTTCGAAAACTTGGGATATTTGTTTATTTACTATATGAATCCCCGTTAGCCTCCAGTCCAGCATTTGCTAGTCTTTCTGGGATTCCACATGGCTATACAGCAACTGAGTGCATATCAGGAACCCTGTAGTTTTCCTGCATCTACTTTTACCAAAATTTAGGAAATTATACCAAAAAGTATCAACCACATTTCATACAACCCTTCCAACTAAGGGACCTCAACTTTCAATCCATGGGACTCCTTTAATAAGGCTTTTCTTTTGAAGTAAAATCTACACATGCTGTCTGTGTCTTGTCACTTTGGCAACAATAACTCTATAAGATGTGATACTTAATCACTGCCTATCACAGATAAATTACTTTTGAAGCCTTTTTAAGTCATGTACAGTTCAGCATTACTTGTACTGAATCACCCTCTCTCATCTATTTTTTATGTAAGTAAAATAAAAGACAAAGTGCACACTAGAACAACAGTGTAGCTCAAATGTTTTGTTCACAATTATGCCTCATGAGAATCCAAACCAATCAGCAGTGTTATACTGTATGTAAGATTTGCCTGAAAATGCTCACGATTTGGAGAAAGGGGTGCGATCAGTCCAGCAGCCTATTATCATTATGCACATGGTGCAATCAGCACCCAGTAAAAACGAAGGTATTGTCAAAAGAATAAGGCCTTAAACATGTATGGCTGTCAAAAGAAAAATTAATTGGATTAACCATATGAAATGGCAGTACTAGTTTCAACTAATATCAAATTAGTTCAAAATAGAATAAAATTTGTGTTGGTAGATATCCTTATTCAAGGTTTCTAGAACTCATTTCTTTAGCATGCAGGACATCTGGGCCTCCAGCAGGTGTCTGATTGTTCTTAATTGTAAGTGTTGCAACAGTTTAGACATGCAGCACCTCATGCTGAGAAAGCACATTTTGCCTACTGCAATTCAGCATTCAGGCCATTAGCAGTTGACTCACCAAAACAAGTGGGACTTGATCCAACACTTGTATTGAATGACCGCTGATACAGTTTGAAGCCAATGCATTTGCTGCACCTAAATTCTTTTTGCTGACAGAAACAACTAAGCAATAAATGAGGCCTTTACTGCAGAAAAGGGACAGAATGAGATGCCTGTGGTCTGAAAGCATGCTAAAGCTCATCACATCGGCCCTCACCTGTTTTTGTCAGTGAAACGTTTCTTTTTGAAAATTGTCCATGCAGTGATATGTATGAACACATGAGTAAAATATAACATTTTCCATTGCCAACAGCAAACACTGAAGAAGCGACATGTATCTTTCCTTGTTCTTGAGAAGTAAGTCTTTGTGTACAAGCACTTGTTTGAAATTGTAAGTCAGTTTCAGCTCTTTGTCAAGTTGGCTCTTGTTCGAGGACTGGCATTTGTATACATGTCTTTGTTTCTTTCAGTAATAGATGCTGTATGTAACTTGTTGTGGCTCATTTTTGTGATAAACCGTTTATGGTACATAGGGAAAATGCAAAGAGTCTGTATATAGACCTAAAATCACAGTTAACATTCCTCATTTGTTCATTCAATATAATCTGACATACATATTGACATTGTAATATGTTCTGTCTCACAGTTACATAACTCTTTTGCATAAGACCGTGTCCATGTTATCTTTTGCCTTGATAAAAAGCACATTTTCCTTAAGAAGTTTTCTGTGATTCAGTCTCTACAAAATGCAAATGATAAGTAAACAAAATCTATAAATTAACTGAAAAATGTGACATGACATGCTTTGTTTATTTTGTAGTTGTATATTATTGAGTGTTATATATTTTGTCTCACATGGATACATCCACTTTTCAGAAATTGTTCATACTTTTATTATTCCTTTTATATTGCAAAGTGTGTTTTGTACCTGATTAATTATAATATCCCAGGAAAGGGTTTAAGAGTATACAAATGAATATACAGTTGTGTTGTGTAATTACATCTGTATGAAATAGCCTATTTAATATACAGATATAGCCATGTAAGACAAAATATAAAAAACATCAAATATCCATATACAAAGCATTTACAGTACATTTGGTACAATTCATATAACTTTTTTTGTACCTGAATAGACAGTAAAAATTGTTTGTGTGAATGTAATTTTGTTTGTTGTTATGCCAGCTGCATGTGTGAAGACTGACTAAGAAAATCTGTGTTTCCCATGGTGTGAGGTGCAGCCTCCTCCACATTCTGGAGAAGGGACGGGCTGCCCTCAGGTCCTGGGGAGAGGAAGTTAAAATGTTCTTCTGGTGGTTCAAGCTTGCGATCGGTGATAAAAAGTTCTGTGTCGTCCCATTTGCTAAGATCTCCATGAGGGTTGTCCTGTTCGCTACCATTGCTGCTGCTGCTGTTGTTAAGCATGGAGGACAGACCAGGGTCTCGTTTAGCCAAAGGCTGACTGAGACTGTGTACAGAGAGGGATTTCCCAAGACTACCTCCCCAGTCTGAGGGTCGCCTCTCTGGGCTAGATGACAGCAGTAGCAGAGGGTTGACTTCCAAGCTCATGTGCCTCCTCCAGACCCCTTCACCCTTCAAACCAGCAGGCTTTTCCCGCAGCTGGATCCTTTCCGGGGCACATCCTGCTTCACTGTCCTCTTCTTGGTCCACATCCAAACTGGATCCCACAACAACAGAAGGTCCAAGGCCCCCTTCCTCTGTTGGCACTTCATCTTCCATGTCATCTGCGACAGGGTCAGAGGGGCATCGGAGGTGGGAGGGGTGCAGCATGGGAGGAAGCTGGAGGGTAAAAGCTCCAGTTGAGGGTGGTGGGGGCAGCAGGTCATTGAAGTGTGCTCTTTTGGAAATGGTATTGGGGCCTCCTAAGGTTGGATACGGGCTTTCAGGAGGCAACAGAGGTGATGGGGAGAGGGAGGCTGTGGATGGAGGGTAGGAAGGGGGTGCTGAGTCTGGGTGACCATCGTCATCAGCGGGAGCTAGGATGAGCCTCAGGCCCCGCGGATTGGCACCAAGAGACCGGCGTATGCCGTTATTTCCGTCACCGCAAACTGGATCACCTCCCTGTGGAGAGGGGAGATCCCTACCGAGGAGGGAGGTCCGGTAGTCTGAGTTGTGGTGTTGGTGGTTCTCCAGCTCGAACAGGGGCAATGAGGAGAGGGTGAGTGCTGAGGGGCCTTTCTGGAGTACTTGGCGATAAACATCAAGCAGTGAGTCCAACTTAGACTCAATGGAGCTGACCTAGGAGTCACAGGAGTTACACAGTCAGACTGAAGCACAAAATAGCTAAACAGTAAACAATGGATGGATGACTTCCCTTCTTCAAATGTTGAATCTTTTCAAATAGTTGCATTACCAGAAATTACACAAAGGAGTGGAGTCTAATAGCAACACAGTGCTCTATTGCAGATGCTGGGTAGGGCCTCTCTTTAAATGATCATTTCTGATGAAAAACAGGATTATAATATCTTTCTGTGACACACACGTTAACTCACCTGTCGTTCCACTTTACACACACGCCCCAGCATGCTCATACCCTCCATCGAGTCTCCATCTTGATGAAGTTTTTCTCTCATCTTCTTATCTCCAGAAATCTGCCCTTTTCCAAGGATCTGGTCCACCCTGTTACACACAGAATTCATAGTCTTAAGAAAAATTAGAAAAGAATAATTTTTTGTCAGATTGCAAGTGAGCATCATTTCAGGTTATCCGAAGTCAGGCAACAAACCTAAAGCAAACCAGGTAAGTAACACAAAATTTGACAGTTAAATTGTCAAATTTAAAAATGTTGCCGTTGGGGGGAAAGGAAGACTTTCCAGCTTTTAAATGTATTTGTTAAATTTGAAAATTCAATAGTACAGTATATTACATGTTTTGTCATATCAAAAATATTTTTTTACTGAAATAAGCCAAATGAGTGGAGTTAAGATGTCCTGTTTTGCCCCCAACATGCAAAGATAAAGCACATTAATTGGTCTACTTCACAATCCGTGGATTAATTGGGAAATACTTCAAACTCAAACACAGCAGTGCAAAAGTTAGAGACATTCACACTGTTTTCCCTCATCTGGTGAAGGTAAAAGGAAGAAGGACTTGTTCATTAGGCCTCAACTACAAGCTTAGGCTTGTGTAGAATAGTATCGTACGTATTGGTGTGTATGTAAATCTGCTTAAATACCAGATTTAGAGTCAAGTATGTCAGGATAATCCGCTATTAATGTGTTCACTGTAGGTAATTTATTAACATTTCTAGGCGTTACTGAAGTGTAAAATTCAAACTCTACATATGGTGCTGTAAGTATGTTTAGAAAACGAGATTATTTGCATCCCTGCATGCATGTCTGCTTGGACATGACGTTTCTAGATCAGACACACATCTTTGGGATCCACAGGGGAAGTAATGACAAAGGAGCTAGTAAAGCTAACAGAATTAAGGTTTCACTAAAATATAGTTAAGTAAAAGTAACCCTGAGCCAGAGAGCTTCCTCCTGTGGCTGCTGTAATAATAGTGCAGAGTGGGAGAAGACATGTTCCTGGGTCGGCTACTCAAGCTGGGACCAGAGCCTGCTGCACTGGCCGTTCTGGAGACAGGAGAAACACTAGATGAGATGCATCACACACACATTCACACGCTTAAACCACAAGTGCACATGAGCAAATTAAGTCCTGACTGATTTTAAGCTAATATTAAAAATAGCACAGAGATACATAAAGAAAGACAAAATACATTCAATTGGATAAGCAATACAATCACTCAATTCAGAAGATATTCTTTTGTGATTATGTAGGTGTGCATCTGTAGCTCTTGCTGAAAAATACATGCAACATATGTAGAAAACAAGCACTAAGTTAATTAGTAGAATTAATATTTGGCAATAGTAAAGACTACTTTTTCCTATTACAGAGTCAAACAGAATGTCATATTAATTACCTGCACCAAGGAGCTTGTTTCAATCGGCATTACAGTACTTAGTTATTTGTTAAGAACATAATTCAAAAAGTCAGGCACACATTTTGATTAAATGTTCAAGATAGGTCAGAAATGGCCTGAAGAAAGATTGATTAGGTTTTGGGTGTGGTCCAGCTCACCCAGATCCAGGAATTTCTTAAATGCTTCTTCACTGATGCAAGAAAGAGTGATTTTCAACATTTTTCTATTTAACTCCCCAAAATAATACCGAGAAAAATTGGCAAAAACATAATCATGCAGAATGCTTCCGATAAGGGGGAACTGAGCTTCCTTGGCAGAGGTCTGCACTCTCAGAGTACTTTCTAGTCATTAAGTGTAATTCATATAGGATATAATATAACTCAGGTCTGGATGACTTGTAAATTTTATTTGTACCTAAGAGTAAATTCAAATTATGAAGAAAGTGCTGGGTGGAGTATGAATGGAGTGTAACAATGAAGGTTTCCTCAGTCACTAGAAGCCAATTAAATACAAATCTAAATGTACAGGAACATTAGCATGAATTTCTTTCAATATTTGCAGTTTTGCATTTCTGTACTAAATGTATTTTTATGAGTAGCTTAGTTAGTAGTGCTTCAATCCTAATATGCATTTTGAGGCAGCAGACAGTAGTACAGTAAAACAGCTGCACAAGGAGAGTTGTTAAGATTTTGAAAGATAGTGTGTTTACATCTTGAGTATTTTAATGAGGTGAAATCATATGATTGGATATTTGAAGAAGGTATTAATAAAAACAATTGCACAACTGCATTGTACAGTGTATAAATGTAACACAATGACTTTAAAGATAATGCTGCATTAATTCTATAGTCACTTATGCTGTATTACAAAATGCTCCAGTTATACAAGGTCTTAAAGCTGCTTAGTGATTATCAGTAGCAATAAGAATAGTGCAAATTGCACAAATTAGACACAGTTTTTTATATAAAAATACAATGAAGAGCATACACAATCTGCCATAGTCTATAGCATGTGCCATAGACTTCAATGCATGGACACACTGTTACAGTACTTCTTACCCACAAGGCAACCATGCTTAAAGTCATACATTTGTGTGTTTCTAACCTTTTATGAGCTTTTTAGACATTTCTGTGACAATGTGTCACACACAGCATTTGAACACCTCGAAGACCTCTGCATCACTGCTGAAACATATTTGGATAAACTAAACCAAAGCCATACTTGGGTCAAATAATATACGGTATCTTAGAGCCTTTTTGTTGACAGTCGACCACATACTATGTCAGTTGCGGCCCCATGAATAAACATCACTGCGTCAATTTGGTCAAAACTCTGAAGACTTTGTTTTGCAAAGGATAAGATTATAGACTTTAAAGTGGTGTTGTTTTTCAGTCCTAAACCTCAGTGACAACAAGCAGGTTAGGACCGTAATGTGGATACAGAGACTGTCAACAGAATCTATTTGTCCCAGGTGTGGCCACCTTAAATTTATGTTAGTGGGAAGCATTGGACAGGCAGAGTGGAACGGGGGAGGGTCTGACCCCACTACAGGGTGTTTCTTCCTGGCCTGGCTGTAATATAAATGCAGGGATGGAGAAGAAAAGGTCTTGATGCGACTGCTGAAGGGCCTTGGAGGCGGACCCACTACAGTATCTAATCTGAGAACGAGAGAACACATACACACATACGAGTACATACACACATATGCCAGGTCACAACATTTTGCTGTGAGAAAAGAATAAAGGGGATTGTCTATGAAATGAACATTACTTTAAGAGATATTGCAGCAATCTCAGCAGCGACTTCCACCTTTGCAACTTTATATTACAGAATATAACTCACAGAAAACATGAGATGAGAGCACAACTCGGTATAATAAAATCCAAATGCAGCAGGTACAAACCACTTCCTTAAGATTTTGTCATTTCAAATGTGAGTGTGTGTGTGAATGTGTCCTGACCTCGTCTGAAGGCTCTTGATGCGGCAGAGCATGTCCAGATGTCCTGCGGAGTACTGCTCTATAACATCCTTCACATCATACGGACGTAACGTCTCCTTAAACTTCTTCTTTGCTACATGAAACTTCATGATTCTAGAAAGACAAGGATACGGAAGATTATCATTGAGGCAGTAGTACACATTCTATGAGAGGATTGATAATTGTGTGTGATTACTCCAAGCAGCCACTAGATGGAAGCAACAACTTTCAAGCCTCAAGTGACTTGATCCTTATGTTTCACTTGTTGATCTTATTACCTACACCAAGGAGGTTATGATTTTGATTAATTTATTTAAAGTTATGAATGAAATTGATTTTTTTCTGGATAGGTCATAAATAGCATAAGGACCAATCTATTTGATTCTGGGTGTGATATGGGTCATTGTCTGGATCCAAAAGATTTTCAAAGGATTCTTGACCATTGTGAGATAGGACCAAATGTAATATTTGTCCAGAATGATTATACTTACAGGGGTTGAGGAAAAATAGCGACTGTAAGCTATAGACATGAAACGGACATCAAATTGCAGTGGAACGTCTGCTGATTCAGTAATGTGCCCACGGATTAAATCTTCAACATTTATGGTGCTAGATTCAGAAGAAAATCACTATTGCGAAAATATTATTTTTCATGAATAACTATTGGACTAACACTTAAAAAAAGATTAGAACTGACCATGTGTATAACTTTATCATTTTTTTCGTTGTCATATCACACATAAAGAGAAGCTGAACTGTCTTGGTGGAGGTCTGTGCTATGAGTGCTTTCTAGTTTTGGACTCTGACAGGAAACATTATTAAAATCTCAAATATCATTAGGAGTGTCTAATGGGAAACCAAATCTATCCTGCTCTTTTGTCTAACTGATAACAGCCAAAGTGAATGACTCTAAAACATAACTGAAATTCTCCTTCAGTATCTCCTCCTATTTGTTAAGTTGAGTCACTGCTGGGTGAATAATATTGATACAGGTAAAGTGATCTATCTACGTGGTCCTCTTGGGTTCCCTTGTGGCTTCTGCTTTACTCCAGTTGCCTGCTTTTCTCACTGTCTACATGGAAACAATGGCGACAGATGACCCTCTGCAACAACAGGCCTGACAGGGGAGGGGGTGCCCCATGGTCAACCCGACACCCTGGGAAAGTCCTGGGCTCTGACTGCCCATGGAGGAGGCCTGCTGGGTGGGCAGACAGTGAACGTCTGGATGGTGATATATGAGAAAGAAGCCCAAGGGTTTGGATAGGTTTTGATTAACAAAATATACATCTCTACTCAGTCTCTACAAACACTCATGCTTCTTTAAAACTCAAAAATATTGTAAATATCAGTACAGGTGACGCTAAGATTGACCAAATATGTGTTATCTAATATAGAGGAAACATTACACTGGGGGCCCCGTAAGTAGAATTTATCCACTGTCAGTCAAAACGTTGGACACACCATCTTCTTCATTGGTTTTTCTTCATTTTTTAAAATCTCCACTGTACATTAATACTAAAGGCTTCCAAACTGTGAAGAAACTTGTATGTATGTATGTAGTAAGCAAAAAAAAATTATTAAACAACCATGACATGTGTTATATTTCAGATTGTCCAAAGTAGCCACATTTACCTGTGTGCACTCATGGCGTTCTCTCCTCAGATGCACCAGGTAGTAACTCAAAGCGCTTTTCAAATCGCAGGTGTGGCTTTTCAAGAGTTAACTTGGAATTACCAATCTGATTGAGGTGAAATTTTTTTGGGTCTACCGCTTGACTTTTTTCCCCATAACCCTCAGGATCTTTTAAGAAATTTAAAATGACTGTCTTACTGCGTCCAATCTCAGTAGCAATGACACGCTGCGAGAGGCCTTGCTGATGCAGCTCAACAATCCGACCACATTCAAAGAGTGAAAGTTTTTTTGCTCTTTGCATCAGGAGGTCATGACAGTATGGAGACCTGAGAGAAAATGACACTGAATCCACATTTTTGCAAAGATTTGGGCTTTTAAAGGCTGTTAGTCATAAACTTTTGATCAGCTGATGAACAGCCTATTTCAGTTTAATGGTTGTTTGCAATAAATTGCTTACTCAAAATTTTTTCTTGTCTCATTCCCATTTCTTCTTTTTGCATTTTGAAGCACTACTCAGAAGGAGAGGGATACAGGAAGAAGGGGAGGGATACAAGAAAAAGCAGTTGAACAATAAGTCGTGAAATAGAAATAATTCAATTTGGTGGGAAGCAAAGGAAATAAATGGAGGCAGAAGCCATAATGTGTCTTCTTTTTGTATGTATTTTAGTTGCTGGTTTGTTAGTTGAACAGAACAGAAGTGAAGGGCATTCTGCATTTAATAGTTGAGGTTCATCATTTTTAATTATCCCCTATTGGTACAGCTTTTCTGAGAATCATTATTCCTTTCATGCATGGTGTCCACTACACTGCCCTACAAAGGCAAACTGACAGTAGCCAGGTGATTGCAACGTTAAGGCAAAAAGCAAAGCAAAATGCAACAATTCAGCGAGTATTTTGACTTAAAATTTATGAAATAATCAGGAAACTGGAGCAACAAAAAAGCACAAAGTACAAAATAGTAAGGAAAACAAATATAAGTTAACAACATCAGAGAAAAAATGAAAAAATAAGAAGTAAAACAAACAATATTAGATGGAGAAAAATGAACAAAAGTTGAAAAACAACAAAAATAAACAAAATGAGCAAAACGATCAAGCAATTGCAAAGAAAGGAACAAAAAAGGAGAAAAAAATGACAAAATAGTCAAGAAAAAAAACTAAATTAGATACTAAGAGAAGAAAAATTAACAAAAATAACACAAACACTCAAAAAATTATTTTAACAAATAAACAAAAACAACAAAAAACAAAACTTGCCTTTTTAGGGCTGTATAAATATTTTCACAAATGAAAGCCACAGAACTTGCACAAGTAAGTAACATTTAGTCTTGAATATACCACTATAATACAAAAAATACTATGCAAATTGCATGGTTGATTTATAATTTTGTGTTTATACATTATCATATGTTAACAAATTATAATTCTGATTGTATTTCACTAAACTGACATGCCCTGATGGACATAATTTAACCATTTTCAACCAGGTTTTACAGATCGGATGTATCACAAGGATGAAAATGTCATATCCTCAGTTTTTTTAATAATTGATGCAAGAAAGAGTTAAGACTCATAAAATTATGTGTGCTCATAACAGTCGAGATTGACATAAATAAAATACAAATGTTTAGAGGTCCAGCAGAAAATGTGCACCCTCTTGTACAACTGGAACGGAATATTGGTGAAAGAGAAACAGAATTTTTACAATGAGAAATATGTGAAAGCTGTGAAGTGAGAGAATCAGTCGGCGGTAGTTGGAAAAACATTTGCTCACAGGGTGCTGGTGCCAGTGCACAAGAGCAAAGGCCTTCTGAACCACATGCATATACAGTATGTCAATAAATGCAACCCCCCCCCCACACACACACACACATCGGCACCACACTCAAAGTAACACCTCATGCAGGACGGAGTAAAATTCCCAAACAGAGTAGCAGGTCAATGAAATACAGTAAATGATACAGGAAAAAAACAATGATTTATGATTTATTAAAGCCATGTTTGATGAAAAAATCATCAGAACCCAAGGGCTAACATAACCTATGGATGTATGTTTTTTCCATCCATGTAGACTGGATGGAGAGGAGATGTATTATGGATTGAATTAATCTTCAAGACACACTGAGTGAACATGAGAAGGTGTGTTTATACAGATGTAAGAGTGATGCATCTTATTTTGACGTGGCATCCTTGGAAGACGTTTGGCTGCATGGAACCTCATCATGCATTAAGCAGCAATATTGAAACAGTTAGTGTTTTCCTGCAGGCTGTGGACATACTAAATCAGTCTTGAATATTGATCATTCATCTGCTGTTTGATCAATAGGTGCAGACAATGATGGACAACTTTTCAAGAAAGACAAAGAGGCTTTAATTGAAAGCTCAGTGAATGGGAAAATTGACACGGCTTCAACAGGAGCGTGTCTTTAGAAGAATAAATGAGAGGAGAAACATAATGAACGTGGATACTGACATACATGCTCATGCGATCACACTTTGCAGGCATGCCAGGAAATACTGAACAGGCCTGGTTTGTTTTGATTTTAGATGGCGGGAGAAAGAGATCCAAGGGACACTAAAAGACTGTTCAACTGTTTCAGCAGGTACAATGAAAGCAACAACTGCTTTTCAATCTATGGGACAAACAAAGTGCATTACTGCGATACATAAGGAAAAAACACAAGAGTGATGCTTCCTCGGGTGCTTTTGAGGTCAGTGCACTAGGGCTCGGGGTCAACAGTGATAAATAATGGCGACTTTATTAGGTACACCTTGCTGGTCTTATCTTTTTGCATCTCATACAAAGGGCTTTTTTGTCCTCATATTTGTTCCTTATGCTTTATTTTACATTATCCTTACAGGAGGTTAATTCAGTTCATTTTAATTGTATTGCTTTCTGGTTGGTTGGTTTGTTTGTTTATTAGCAAGTTTATGATAAAAACTACTGTATGGATTTCTACAAAATTTTAGTGGTGGAATAGAGCATAGGTCATGGAAGAACCCATTCAATTATGGTGTTGATCCAAAGAGTGGATCCACATGTTTTCCATCCATCCATCCATCCATCCATCCATCCATCCATCCATCCATCCATCCATCCAGCCATCCAGCCATCCATCTATCCATTTTCTACCCCTTAATCCACATGTTTTCATGTTTCATGTTTCCTTAATGGTGAGAGAAAGGGCCATTTTTCACATTGTTGTTAATATCGTGACTAATAAAAGGTCAATCAACATGAAAATACCCAAGCACGGACAAGTCATGACATGCTGCCAATTGATTCATTTTAATCTAGATCTGGATCAAAATACATATGTCAAGGGTGACAACATTTATGGCCCTAGAGTAGTCACTGCCTCCCAGTCTAGTCCTAGTCTAGTTACCAAGCTCCTCTCCTGTGGAATCAAGTTCCAATGTGGGTGCAAGATGCAGACACACGCTGTACCTTTAAAACCTTCCTTTTTAACAAAGCACATAGTTAAGTCTAGGTTAGGAAAACCCTTAATCATCCCTTAGTTCTGCTGCATAGCCCTAGGCTGCAGGGGGACAGTGATGCACTGAGCTTTGCTTTCAACCTTTTTCTTTATTTCCTTTTTAACTCTTCCTATACCTCTTTTACAAAATCTCTTCCCTTCCTCTCTCTCTCCCCCACCATCTCTCTTCTTCTCTCTCTCCCTCTTCTTCTCTTTCCATCTTCCTTTTCTCTCTTTATCTCTCACCTCTGCAGTCAGATTTCTTTTTCTGTCCCTCTCTTCCCCCCTTCTTATTTTCTTATTTTCTATTTTATAATACTGTGATACTAACTTGTGTCTTCCTTGTAGTTCTGTGCTTCCTCCCAGTGCCTTAGGTCACTAGGTCTCCTGATGTCCTTGCTGTGTGTTTGCTGGTTCTGGACCGGTCCGATGTCTGTGGACGTCATCTAGTATCTGTGTTGTTTGTTGTTCTATCTCTATTTTTTTCTTTTGCCTCTCCTCTGTCCACCAACCCCAGCCCGTCGAGGCAGATGGCCGCCTGCCCTGAACCACTGGTTCTGCTGGAGGTTTTTCTCTTTCGTTAAAGGAAGTTTTTCCTCCCCCCTGTCATCCTTGGCTTGCTCTCAGTGGTTCTGTTGAGTTTACTCTCTATATAGTCATGAGGCTTCTCGGCCTCAAATTGTGAAGCGCCTAGAGATAATTGGCCATTATGATTGGCGCTATACAAATAAAATTGAATTGAATTGAAGAGTAGGAAGAGAGATAGAAACATGTGACTACCATCGATGTGTAGTTGAGGTCACGTAGATTCAGTATGTTGCAATTAGATTTCTGTATCTGCAAGAGTAATATTAGATCTTGATTTGCCATTATCATGGAATTGTACAACAAACCATGAATTTAAGACTCCCTCTGGATGAAAAGGTCAAGTGTCTTCTTTCCAAGTATGTAACAGTGCAGATGTGGCTCACCTGACGGCTCTGATGACGGCCTTGAGAGGAGCCGATAGATCCTCCACAGTTACGTCACAATGGCAGCCTCGTTCGTCGACGGAATCCTCCGTGGTCATGCCTGCATCCACTGAGAGACACACACCACCGTTTCATCAACAATTGCAGTCTGGTGCTAAATGAATTCCAGCCTCTAAGCTCATAAAACACACACTCCAGAGCAGATCGGCAGAGCCATCTCCAAGAATGTTTCAAACTGATACTGGCTTTTTGGCTTTTAGGGGGTGTGAATTTATGACCTGCTTGGATGAAATTTTTTGGAATGGGCAGGGTTTCGCCAGCTCAGCCATAATGTGAAAAAGGAAGGTACATATAGTTTTAATGCGACCAAGATTTACAAGAGTAGGATAGACATACACAAAAAGAAAATGGAGAGGATTGTAAAAATGATGTATTGTGAATGGAGTCTATGTTGCTCTTTTGACCAGGTTACTCTTAAAGATGAAATTTTGGTCCCAATGAGGATTTTGCCCAGTTACATAAGGGGGATGATATAAAAAATGGAAGAAAAGAGACAAAAAGAAAAAGCAGCAAAATGAACAAACTAATCAAGGAAATGAAAAAAAATAACAAAATGATAAAAGGAAATCAACAAAAATGAAAAAAGTGAAAAAACTAATAAAAATGAAAAAAAAACAGTCACAGAGATAAACAAAAATTAACAAAGTACTCCAAAAAATGTGTACAATTAAGCAAAATAGTAAAGAAAATGAACACAAGAGTCAAGGAAGTTAACAAAAATGAACAAAATTGTCAAGAAGATGCACAAAAAAGAGCAAAATGGTGACAAAAATGAAGAAAAATGAACAGAATAATTAAAGCAATCAACAAAAAATTAACAACATATTCAAGGAAATGAACAAAAATAAAATCAGGGAAATGATTAATTGGAGCCTATCCCAGCTGACTTAGGGCGAAGGCAGGGTACACCCTGGATGGATCGACAGTTCATCGCAGGGCTGACATATAGAGACAGACAACCATTCACTCACATTCATACCTATGGACAATTTAGAGTGACCAATTAGCCTAACCTCTAGTGCAATCAGTTAAACATAAATTAGCCTCACTCCTATGAATAATTGTTCAATATTCCTGATAATTATTAAGTTTCTACAGATGCCTTGAGCCAGAATATGAGCCCAGGTCAGAATGGGAATGACCTATAGGTCAACCAAGCAGAGTGCTTTCTGATAAAAGAAATTGGGTGGTTAAAACCTCTCAGTGAAATCAATGGAAAACCACTTGAAAACCCAAGGAAAAATCAAATCAACACACTATTTTTGCAACACCCTTACATAAGTATTACTAGACATATACACTGCCTGGCTAAAAAAAAAAGTCACCACAAAAAAGGTCACACACTCTAATACAGTATTTCATTGCACCGCCTTTAGCGTTGCCCACAGCACACATTCGCTGTGGCATTGTTTCAATAAGCTTCTGCAATGTTGCAAGATTTATTTCCATCCAGTGTTGCATTAATTTTTTACCATGATGGTAGAGTCTGATCGCTGTGCAAAGCCTTCTCCAGCACATCCCAAAGATTCTCAATGGGTTAAAGTCTGGACTCTATTGTGGCCAATCCATGTGTGAAAATGATGTTGCATGCTCCCTGAACCACTCTTTCACAATTTGAGCTCGATTAATCCTAGAATTGTCATCTTGGAATATGCTCGTTCCATCAGGGAAGAAAAATCCACTGATGGAATAATCTCGTCAGTATATTCAGGTCATCAGTTGACCTCATTCTCTGAGCACATACTGTTGCTGAACCTAGACCTGACCAATGGCAGCAACCCCGCATCATAGCACTGCCCCACAGGCTTGTACAATAGGCACTAGGCATGACGGGTGTATCACTTCATCTGCATGTCTTCTTACCCTGATGCACCCATCACTCTGGAACAGAGTAAATCTGGACTCATCAGACCACATGACCATCATCCATTGCTCCAGAGTCCAATCTTTATGCTCCCTAGCAAATTGAAGCCTTTTTCTGGTTAGCCTCACTGATGAGTGGTTTTCTTGAGGCTACACAGCTGTTCAGTCCCAATCCCTTGAGTTCCCTTCACATTGTGCGTGTGGAAATGCTCTTACTGTATGTGCCTAGTTAAATCCAGGTGGTGACTTTTTTTTTGGCCAGGCAATGTATAAGTGGCGAAGACAGAAATGTAAGTGTTAATATTTGGCACCTTTAAGTAATTTGTTCAAGATAACAGATCACACACAACATAAAGACAGTTATTTTTCGTATATTTACATCTACGTATCTCCAATAATAAACACATTGATCTGTACAAAATACACTGATCTGTCTAAAGTTACGTTGCTATTGCCACTTGTGTCATCAGTTTCATTGTCTGCTCACCATCAGGGACCGCCGTGCGAATTTGGCTCTTGAGCCTCAGCGACGGCCTAAACCGGGTTCGATCATTGAAGCTCCAGCTCTTCTGCACCTTCGCCGGGCTGCCACCCATCAGGTCAGGCCCACTCACCACCTCATTACCGGGGGAGCAGCGCTGGCGGTCATTCATGGAAGTTTGACGGCTCTTCATGCTCTGACCACGGGGGCTGGCCATCCGGACTCGCTCCTTAAAACTTAACTTCTGACTGCACAAAGAGGGAAGGCGAGAAAAACCAGGACAAGGACGGACAGACAGAGAGAACAGGAGAAAGAGGCGAAGGCGAGATAGATGGAGATGATTGACACACAGATGGAGTGTGTGGTACAGGTTGGAGTTGACAGACACACACAAGGAGAGAGACAGAAAAAAAGAGATGCTGTCAACACTTATTTCCCCTCTGAGAGTGAAAAGAGTTCAGAGCGCAGACACAGGGCAGCGTTCTGTCTTTTCCCTCAACCCAAACATCCATCCATCTGACATGCCCAAAACACCAGAACAATGCAGTCTGCCCCCCAACATCCCAAAAGCCCCCCTCAGTGTTACCTCTTGACCGTATACATCCTCCCTACTCCATTAACAACTAGCAATCAATATACTGAATAACCTGCTCATGTATCCACTTGGTTAATAGGAACAATTCATCACTGTTTATTTTGACACTGCCTTGACACATGAGACCATCACAGAAGAAGGACTTGGAGAAAGTTTAAAAAAAGCCTTAAATATGTATAGTTCATTGGTAAATTGAAGCAACTGAAGATATAATGAGTGGATGGTGTTTATGAAAATTGTAGGCATGGTCTCATTTATGTGGAGCCCCTAAGATCCAAATAGGGGTATGATATATTTTGCTCACTCACCAATATATTTATTTTGTGGTAACCAAAAAACGTATTACCTATGAATTCAGATGTGTCTTAGTAAAAGAGATTTAGAGAGAATTTGGAGATTTCCCGGCTAGTTAGATTCAGACAGAGCATATAAATTTATTTTTCCTCCGGTCTCACACTGTCCTGCAGTGCGGTGTGTTTTTAGGCTACAGGCCTGCAAGGTCTAAAAGAGATACCGTAGTAAAAAAGCTAGCATTGGTTTTTGGCTGCTGAAAGAATGAGTTTGTTCAACTGGAAGATTGGAAAGTGTTTTTCAAATGAAACTTGGTTATTACCTCTGCCAAAGAGGTGATTGTCTGTTAGTTAGCAACATGACTCAAAAAGTTATTAACAGATTTTGATTTAATTTTCAGGATAGCTCAGAATTGATAAAAGGAATGGGTGATGTGATTTTTGGGGGTGATCCAGATTACATTGTGGATCTAGGAATTTTTTGAAATATTCTTCACCATTGCAAGACAGGGCAAATTTCTTGTTTTTGTTTAACTTTACAAAAATGCCTAGAAGATTTGATTAGAAAAATACAAAACAATATCCTTCTAGGTTGCAGCATCCAGATGCCAGCAAGATTCTGGATCTGGTGATCTAGATAGCTTAAATTTATACGGCTGCTCAGAAATACAGTACAACTAGCATCAAATTGTAGCTGAAACCCAGTGGATTCAGTGTCGTACCAGCAGATTCAATGTTTCTTCAATATTTGCAAAGCTAAATGCAGAAGAAAACTGCCATTACAAAAATATCATTATTTCGTAAATAACGAACTATTTGTGATATCAATGTAATTACAAGTGCTAGGACTGGGTTTTCAAGGTCAAGGAATTCAAACATAAGGGGGAAAATAATCAAGGAATATTTATTCTGGATGTAACAACACTATGGAGGATAGTTTTATGTAACTGCTGCACACAGTGAGCTGCCTTGGCAGAGGTCTGTGATCTCTGAGTGCTTTCTGGTTTTAATATCTGGATCTAGCGGGTATGGAACAATTACTGTTTTTATTTGTGATTTGGAGGAGCTTATGTGCATTGTAAGTTTACAGTTAGTAAGGACTTTATGGTGTTGGCCTGCACTAGCTTTGGGAGGTTATTATTCTGTGGCACATCATTTTGGAGTAGTAGATCTTTGTTATTCCTGCACCTACAGATAATCTTGGATTATGATTGGTGCTAAACAAGTACAGTTGATTTGAACTGTTTAAGGTCAAGTGTACATTGCTTTTACAGAGTATATGTTATTGTGTTGCATGTATTAGCCTCTTACACATAGATGCGGGACTTAAGGAGAACTTACGGAAGGTTAAGTGTTCTCAAGTTTGAGTTCTGGATCAGGCTTGATATGATCTTGATGATTAATATGTGGCCAAATGTTATTTATCTATTTGAAATGTTCACAAATAGAATAAAAGTTTCACAAATCACCAGTTGTATTTTTAAATAACCCTCAGTCTATATGAAATGATCTTGTCCAGGTCTGACCTCTGCAGTTTAGTGGTTAATAATCTCAACCTGGCCTCGAGTACTCTAGTCATGAAAAACAATCACTAAAATCCCTCTTTCCCCCCTTTTAACAATATTGTAATGGTTATATAAATTTGAAAGTGGGTTTTCGACACTGTGAGTGAAGCTTCCTTAACTTTTCTGCTTCAAATCAGAAGAACTTCTTTGCTTATTGTTTTCCCTCAATATAACAACATGTTTGTGAAGAATAACAGATAACCCCCATTAAGACTAAGGGGCTCTGTACATTCGAAACTGATGTGACTCCCTGATGTTTTTATTTTACAGTGGGGACAATAATTATTTGGAAATGTAAAAATGTGCAAGTTCACCCATTTAAAAAGATAAGAGAGGTTTGTA